>JAPFBL010001097.1:0-34000 GCA_026182355.1 Hermatobates lingyangjiaoensis | reverse complement strand
GAAATGCGGAAACATTTATTGATTGTTATTTCACGTGTTTATGTGAAATCTTTATATATATATATATATATATAATGTGTGGGTGTGTGCTCTCTAATCGGGATTTGGTCAATTTTCTAGGATAAAAAAATCAAACTCTCGGTGCCAACGTTTCGGTTTTAAATAAAACCTTTTTCATAGGCAGAAGTAAGATTTTTTTAACTAAGAAAATGAAATTTATATTGTTGTTCCTTTAAATAATGTAAATTTTGATTTTCTTAGTTAAAAAATTCTTACTTCTGCCTATGAAAAAGGTTTTAAATAAAACTGAAACGTTGGTACCGAGAGTTTGATTTTTTATCCTGGAAAATAGACCAAATTGAATGTGCTATATATTATATATATATATATATATATAAAACTAAAGTTTATCGGGACTCGGTCATTTCTTCGAGTTCAAATTAAACTCTCATTGCCAACATTTCGGTCTTTATTTAAAACTTTTTTCACAGGCAGAAGTATAAATTTTGAAACAGAAAAACTAGGTATTACATTACAAATTATTTTACAAAGAAAAATAGTATGTGGATTTTAAGAACAACTATAGTCTGAATGAACACGTGACATCATGTGACACTGAACTGTTCAAGCGGTCTTCGTCAGAGTCAAAAATCCAACTGTTGGGTTTTTCATTACAGTTTTTAGTTTTTTCAGTTGGGTTTTTGACTTCTGACAAAGACCGCTTGTTACGGTTGAAAGATCTTAGTCTTGTTTTCCCTTTTCTTATTGTGGTTTGATCATTGATTGTTGTTTCACGTTTTTATGTGAAATCTTTATGTATATTTCTTTATTTCCTTTATATATATTTATATATATCTCTAGGGAGAGGGAAAGAGATAGAATGATAAAGAGAGAGGGATTTAGAAAGAGAGAGAAAGGGAGAGATATACGGAAATAGAGGGAAAGAGGTAAAGAGAGGGGAAGAGAGAGTGAGAGAGAGAGAGGAGAGAGAGAGAGAGAGAGAGAGAGAAGGAGATATATACTATATCTCTCCCTTTCTCTCTCTTTCTAACTCCCTCTCTCTTTATCTCTCTATCTCTTTCCCTCTCCCTTTATCTCTCTCCCTCTATTACTCTCCCTCTCTCTCACACTATCTCTCTTCCCCACTCTCTACATTTCTCCCTCTATATCCTTACATCTCTCATTCCCTTTCACCCTCCCTCTCTCTTTTCCTCTATGTGAAATCTTTATATATATATATATATATATATATATATATATATATGTGTGTGTGTGTGTGTGTGTGTGTGTGTGTGTGTGTGTGCGCGAGTGATGAGTGAGTGAGTGGATGAGTTGATGAGGGGAAAGGTAACGATAAGAAAGAGAGAGACAGAGAGACACGTACAGACAGACAGACACAATGTGAAGATAATTGCACGAGTGAATAAATGAAAAGACGAGATATTCTCATTATACCGAGTGACTGGGCGATATACAAAAGATCTTCCTACTAAACACAGCTGTAAATGGTATTGTTTATAGAAGAAGAATCTCAATTAGGCCAAAGTAACCCGAAAATGAAGATAACATCGTATTACCATTGAAATTTAAACTTCATTTGAATAATATAAGCTAAACATAGTAAATGTGATGGGGGGGGGGGGGGGACATTCAAATCAAATATGTTCCATGGCAGTCTACTCTATTGTCTAATAATTCAATGAAATCTCTCTGATACAGGCATTACATTCCTCTCGGCTTCAATGTCCCTTCTCTCTCTCACTCTATCTCATCATTCCTTGGTTTTCCTTTGTATACTATTAGCATTGCATCGCTCTGTCTCTCTCCCTCTATCTCCCTCCCTCTCCCCCTCTTTCTCCCTTTATTATCTCCCTCACACTC
Organism: Hermatobates lingyangjiaoensis; assembly: GCA_026182355.1. Lineage (NCBI taxonomy): Eukaryota > Metazoa > Arthropoda > Insecta > Hemiptera > Hermatobatidae > Hermatobates > Hermatobates lingyangjiaoensis. The sequence goes on along the minus strand of JAPFBL010001097.1, from coordinate 32,119 downwards.
TCTCCCTCTCTCTATTCCCTCTCCTTCTATGTTAACTTGTATCTCTCTATCCCTCTCTCTCCATCTATTACTCTCCACTCTCGCTATCTCTCTCCCTCTATCGCCCTCTCTCACTCCCTATATATCTCCTTGTTTCTGTCTCTATCTCCTCTCTCTTTCTCCCTCCCCCACTCTCTCTTCTTCTATCTCGCTATACCTCTCCTTTTCTGTATTCTCTCCCTCTATCTCACTCCTCCTCTCTCTCTATCTCCTTCTTCTCTCTCTCTTTCTCTCCCTCTATATGATAGCCTGTATCTCTTCCTTCTCTCTATCTCCCCCTCTCTCCCTCTATTACTCTCTCAGTATCACTCCCCCTCTCACTGCCTCTCTCTATCACTCTCCCTCTATCTTCCTCTCTCTCCCCTTATATATCTCCTTCTATATCCTCTCTCTCCCTCCATCTCTTTCTCTCTTTCCTTCTCCCTTTAACCCAACCTGTATCTCTCTTCCTCTATCTATGTCCCCCCTCTCCCTCTCTCTCTCTCACCCTCTCTCTCTACCTATCACCCTATCTCTCTCTCTCCCTCTCTTCTCAGTTGCATTCAAAGCTACATTAATACAGAAATAAATGGTAATAACATAAATAACATACAAGTTGTAATATTTATATCAATATAAATTAATACCTTAGTATTTTATTTGATGCTGTAACTGTGTTTGTTCCTTAGTTCTGTGTTTGTGATTCATCCGTGAAATGTTTATTGTCCTTTTGGATACCTTCTCAAGTTTTCTTAAATAAAGTTGGTTAGTTATTTAATCATATAGGTTTAAAAGAATGTCTGCTCCCAAAGCAGACATAATATTGTCATTATATTATATATAAATATAATATAAATATATAATATTTAAATATATATATATAATAAACTTATTGTCACAAAGAAACATAGAAAATGTATATATAATCAAATATTATATATATATATATAAACTTATTGACACAAAGAACATCGAAAATGATATATAATCAAATGTATAATTTTATATTATTTATATATACTCTATATATATGTCAGATTAAATTTACGGCCTATAGTTTTTTTTAATTAATTTTTTTGGATAATTTCCAAACCCCTTAATAGTTTTTTAATTTCACTGCCAGTATTAAGGAAGAGTGTATCCTAAACATTCGAATTTCAATATATATATATGTTTTATATAATAAATAGAATTTAAAAAAAAACATAGAAAGGAAATCACTGAACTCACTACTATATTTCGATGTCCCGTCTTCAGTAAAAGAAGTGAATCGCTCCAAAGACTGATAACGACTCCTTTATATAATTATTATAAATTATATATATATAAATTATAATTATTATTATTATATTTTTTTAAATTTTATATTATTATGTATTAACTTATATTATGTATATAATATATAATATTATCAAACCACAATAAGAAATGGGAAAAAAAGACTAAGATCTTTTAACCGTAACAAGTGGTCTTCGTCAGAGTCAAAAACCCAACCATGACGAAGAGTGCTTGTTACGGTTGAAAGATCTTAGTCTTGTTTTCCCATTTCTTATTGTGGTTTGATCATTGATTGTTGTTTCACGTGTTTATGTGAAATCTTTTTATATATATACATATACCAATGATCAAACCACAATATGAAAACTGAAATATTCTTATAGCAGCCTTATTACAAATACAATAACTATGATTAGATTATTGTTACAGCAATCATGTAAAAAAAAAATTACCGTTACATACGTCATGAAGTTGTTACATGCTCTTCACGATCATCAACTTAACTATGGTCTTCACGATCATCAACTTAACTATGGTCTTCACGATCATCAACTTAACTATGGTCTTCACGATCATCAACTTAACTATGGTCTTCACGATCATCAACTTAACTATGGTCTTCACGATCATCAACTTAACTATGGTCTTCACGATCATCAACTTAACTATGCTTAACGAAGTTATAATAAAAAGTCCTTTGAAATTAATCAAACCATAGAAGGGAATCTATTGACTTGGATATTATTATAAATTTATAATATTATGGGTTTGATTTTGGCAAACAAAGGAAAAAAATTACTAATTAACTTCTAATATCAGAAAAAGAAAAAAAACGAAAGGAAGGCGTTAAAAATGAAACAATCTTTTAAAAAAAAAACAAGATGTTTTAAAGGGCTCGTAAAAGGGTGAATTATAAAGGAGGGTAATAGATGAATCGATTTCTAGATAGTGGGAGGGGGAGGGGGTTGTTTTAAAGGTTACACAGCATTTGTGTGTGTTGTCGGGGGTGGGTGGGTGGGGTGGGGTGCGGGGTAGTTTTAAAGGTAGGGGGGGGGGGGGTTGTTCTCTTGACGATGGATAATAGGTCTATGGGTTAGTCGGGGGGGGTGGATAAGAGGCGAGTGCTGTGATGACGTCACGCCGGCGCTGATCGGAGAAGGCGAAAAAAGGCGCAAAGCAGGTCGAGAGGAGTGCAGGGAAGAGGAGGGTAAAGGGGAATAGCTGCGTCATTCTCAATCAACCCCCACCATCACAACTACTTACCCTAAAGTCTAGGATACCAAATAGATCAGCTTTCAAATCATAATCATTATTTATTAATATTATATAACTATTTATAAATCACCATAATCTTATATATATATATATATATATATATTATATATAATATATATGAATGATCAAACCACAATAAGAAATGGGGAAAACAAGACTAAGATCTTTCAACCGTAACAAGCAGTCTTCGTCAGAGTCAAAAACCCAACTGAACACTAGATGCAGAAAACATCTGGTGAGGAGTTGAGAAGAGTGGGAGGGAAGAGTGGTATTTTAAAAGGGTGAAAGGACTAATGTCCAGAAAGGTATGTTTGGGGAAACAAAGGAGTACAGTAAGAAAAAGTAAAAAAACTATCCGCTAGCTGTCAACCCTCTTTGAAGAGGCTATTGCCCTCGTAACGAAAGTATCAAGTTTGAAGAGACCGTTACTAATGTTTATAATATTTGATCTGTTAAATTTAATTAGAGACGATTCAATAATATTTCTTAACAACATTGATTTTTCATAGGTAATAAATTTAGCTCCTGTCCAATCAATATGATGATTTTCATTTTTTATATGCAAGAATAAGGCACTACTTTTTTCCTGTCTACTTACGTTATATTGGTGTTGTTTTACACGTGTCTTTAATGATTTACCAGTTTGACCAATATAAATTTTATGGCAATTTTTGCACGGAATTTTATAAATACCAGCGGACTCCAATTCGCTGGGCGAGTTTTTTTATTAACATATTACCCACGTTATTACGATTAGAAAACACTATATTAAAATCAAGTTGTTGATTTTAGTCGCTGATTTTAATTGTTGATACATATACATATATATATGTATATATATATATATATATACACTTTTTTGATGAAAATACGATCCGAAATGGACAAACACAGTTCAATGTACATAAAGAAACATAGAGAAATTAAAAACACAAACTTACAGTCTGTAATTTTCGGTTGAACCGAAACTGAACCGAACCGGTTGGGTCTCCAACCGTCTCTGTACCAGTGCGCTTGGTTTCCCTTCTTTATCTCTCCTGAAGACGATTCAAACCGAAAATTAGAGATTGTAAGTTTGTGTTTTTAATTTCTCTATGTTTCTTTATGTACATTGAACTGTATATATATATAACACTTTTTCGTTGGAAATACGATCCAAAACGGACAAATATAGTTCAATATAGACAAAGAAACATAGAGAAATCAAAAGAACACACTTACAGTCTCTAATTTTCGGTTTGAACCGTCTTCAGGAGAGATAAGAGAGGGAAACCAAGCGCACTGGAGACCGTCTCTGTACCAGTACTCTTGGTTTCCCTCCCTTATCTCTCCTGAAGACGGTTCAAACCGAAAATTAGAGACTGTAAGTGTGTTCTTTTGATTTCTCTATGTTTCTTTTTCTATATTGAACTATATATATATATATGAAAAAAGACAACATATAGAAGAAGCGAGAAAACTTACTGGATCGATATTTCGAACTGAAGTGCGTCGTCAGGAGGAGAATAGAAGGGAAGAAGAAGAGGTACGTGCGTTCACTTGTACCGGCAGACAACGACTAGGGGTTTCATACTATAGTTGGACTTGAGACTACTACAGCCTGGAACCCCTAGTCGCTGTCTGCCGGTACAAGTGAACGCACGTACCTCTTCTTCTTCCCTTTTACTCTCTCCCTGACGACGAACTTCAGTTCGAAATATCGATCCAGTAAGTTTTCTCATTCTTCTATATGTTGTCTTTATTCATTTATATATCTGTCCGGTTTGGACCGTTTAAATATTTTGATTATATATATATTATATATATATATATATATATATATATATATAAAAGGGTTGCAGAGATGGTTAAGCAGGTTTAACTAGAACAAGTATGTCCTTGAAGACCCTTGAGGAGTTAAAGCAGCAAATACTTGAAGTTTAAAGGGAAGTTCCATCAAAGTTGACCAGCTTCTACTTGAACAATAATTCTAGAACAAAACTACCCTCCCGACACGACACCCTTAAACCATCCTCTAGTGGAGTGCAAAACCTACAAGCTCCTTAGCGACAAGATAAACCTACTTGCAACTCTGTCTAACCAATGATGCATTCTGTCTGACTCCAACTAGCTAATGATATTCCATCTCTTTTTGTTATATTGAGGTAAAACTATTAAGGGGATTCTATAGTCATCTTGTATTCTGTCTGAAATAACAATGGTTTATTTATTTATCAAATATTATATTATTAATTTAAGTAAAACATAGTATTATTAGCAATAATATGAAAAAAGTTAATACAGAAAGTTAAAGATGATATGCTGTTTTTGATATTCTGTTTTAGGAATGCAAGTGACTTGCATTATCGGGTTTATTTGTCATTCTGCTTTTTGATTCTTTTACGCGGAATTATAGATAAATACATAATAAGGAATAAGTGAAATGAGTATGTTGTCCGTCAAAGTATTTTAAGCCGTCGGTTCCGAGCCTGCATGATGTCAGGTAGTCGTTAAAGATAGCTACATTAAGAATATAGAGGGTAGGGGGGAGCCAAGGTAACCTAGGTTTAGTAGTAGGCAACACTGTAGGTTACAGAGGCTGTCTCTTACAAGGGAACACTCATAGACCTCGGTCCCGAGCCTGCATGATGCCAGGTAGTCGTTGTAGATAGCTATTTAAGAATATAGAGGGTAGGAGGGAGCCAAGGTAACCTAGGTTTAGTAGTAGGCAACACTGTAGCTTACAGTGGCTGTCTCTTACAAGGGAACACTAATAGACCTCGGTCCCGAGCCTGCATGATGTCAGGTACTCATCAAAGGTAGCTACATTAAGATTATAGGGGGTAGGGGGGAGCCAAGGTAACCTAGGTTTACTAGTAGACAACACTGTAGGTTACAGTGGCTGTCTCTTACAAGGGAATACTCATAGGCCTCGGTCCCGAGCCTGCATGATGTCAGGTAGTCGTCAAAGATAGCTACATTAAGAATATAGAGGGTAGGGGGGAGCCAAGGTAACCTAGGTTTTGTAGTAGGCAACACTGTAGGTTACAGTGGCTGTCCTCTACAAGGGAACACCCATAGGCCTCGGTCCCGAGCCTGCATGATGTCAGGTAGCCGTCAAAGATAGCTACATTAAGATTATAGGGGGTAGGGGGGAGCAAAGGTAAACTAGGTTTACTAGTAGACAACACTGTAGGTTACAGTGGCTGTCTCTTACAAGGGAACACCCATAGGCCTCGGTCCCGAGCCTGCATGATGTCAGGTAGTCGTCAAAGATAGCTACTTGAAGAATATAGAGGGTAGGGGGGAGCCAAGGTAACCTAGGTTTACTAGTAGACAACACTGTAGGTTACAGTGGCTGTCCTCTACAAGGGAACACCCATAGGCCTCGGTCCCGAGCCTGCATGATGTCAGGTAGCCGTCAAAGATAGCTACATTAAGATTATAGGGGGTAGGGGGGAGCAAAGGTAAACTTGGTTTACTAGTAGACAACACTGTAGGTTACAGTGGCTGTCTCTTACAAGGGAACACCCATAGGCCTCGGTCCCGAGCCTGCATGATGTCAGGTAGTCGTCAAAGATAGCTACTTGAAGAATATAAGAGGTAGGGGGGAGCCAAGGTAACCTAGGTTTAGTAGTAGGCAACACTGTAGGTTACAGTGGCTGTCCTCTACAAGAGAACACCCATAGGTCTCGGTCCCGAGCCTGCATGATGTCAGGTAGTCGTTGAAGATAGCTACATTAAGAATATAGAGGGTAGGGGGGAGCCAAGGTAACCTAGGTTTAGTAGTAGGCAACACTGTAGGTTACAGTGGCTGTCACTTACAAGGGAACACCCATAGGCCTCGGTCCCGAGCCTGCATGATGTTAGGTACTCGTCAAAGATAGCTACCTTAAGAATATAAGGGGTAGGGGGGAGCCAAGGTAACCTAGGTTTAGTAGTAGGCAACACTGTAGGTTACAGTGGCTGTCTCTTACAAGGGAACACCCATAGGCCTCGGTCCCGAGCCTGCATGATGTTAGGTACTCGTCAAAGATAGCTACCTTAAGAATATAAGGGGTAGGGGGGAGCCAAGGTAACCTAGGTTTAGTAGTAGGCAACACTGTAGGTTACAGTGGCTGTATCTTACAAGGGAACACCCTTAGGCCTCGGTCCCGAGCCTGCATGATGTCAGGTAGTCGTTAAAGATAGCTACCTTAAGAATATAAGGGGTAGGGGGGAGCCAAGGTAACCTAGGTTTTGTAGTAGGCAACACTGTAGGTTACAGTGGCTGTCCTCTACAAGGGAACACCCATAGGCCTCGGTCCCGAGCCTGCATGATGTCAGGTAGTCGTCAAATATAGCTACTTTAAGAATATAAGGGGTAGGGGGGAGCCAAGGTAACCTAGGTTTTGTAGTAGGCAACACTGTAGGTTACAGTGGCTGTCCTCTACAAGGGAACACCCATAGGCCTCGGTCCCGAGCCTGCATGATGTCAGGTAGTCGTCAAATATAGCTACTTTAAGAATATAAGAGGTAGGGGGGAGCCAAGGTAACCTAGGTTTAGTAGTAGGCAACACTGTAGGTTACAGTGGCTGTCCTCTACAAGAGAACACCCATAGGTCTCGGTCCCGAGCCTGCATGATGTCAGGTAGTCGTTGAAGATAGCTACATTAAGAATATAGAGGGTAGGGGGGAGCCAAGGTAACCTAGGTTTAGTAGTAGGCAACACTGTAGGTTACAGTGGCTGTCACTTACAAGGGAACATCCATAGGCCGAACATTGTGCCAATGAGATACCACACAATGAAGATTGATTCTACAGTGGAAGTCCTAAATTTTGCCTAACTCAAATGTATTTAGAGAAGGGATCTTTAACGAGTACCTGACATTGTACAGGCTCGAAACTGAGGGCGACGTACTCAGATTTCACCTCCCACATAAATAAATCCACGTAAGTACGTCCCAGTGCCAATACCTATTCAGTCCTTGGTTTTATTCACTGTAAATATTAAAATCATCTAAGAAACTTAGTTTCTCGTAGAGATCGTTTACCCATACCATCCCAAGTGCTTGTTAAAATCCCCTTGTCCAATGAACCTGAGCAATTCAAAATTGATTACTTCCCTAAATACTACGTTTAGGTTAGGTTAGGTAGGTTAGGTTGCAGTGGCAGTCCCACAAGGGAATACACGTAGGCCAAGCATTGGCCCTTTGTGAAACCACACAATGACGATTGATTCTACAGTGGAAGTCCTAAATTTTGCCTAACTCAAATGTATTTAGAGTAGGGATCTTTAACAAGTACCTGGTGTCGTACAGGCTCGAAACTGAGGGCGACGTACTCAGATTTATGCACCTCCCACATAAATAAATCCACATAAGTACATCCCAGTACCAATACCTATTCAGTCCTTGGTTTTATTCACTGTAAATATTAAAATAATCTAAGAAACTTAGTTTCTCGGAGAGATCGTTCACCCATACGATCCCAAGTACTTGTTAAAATCCCTTAGTCCAATGAACCTGAGGAATTCAAAATTTATTACTTCCCTAAATACTACGTTTATTTACTGCCTCGTCATTGAAATCCTTCACTGATAATCATACTTGGATTAATAACTTCATTAACACTGCTTTTACACTACAAATACACAGTTCATTTAATTTTCATACGACGTTTTAATTAACATTTGTTTTTGGGGGGCTAGGCTAGCTCAGTGGTTACGTGCTCACATCTGAACTGATAGGACCGGGGTTCGATCCTCACCTGGCCCTTGATTTATTCACGCGGGAGGTGAATAAATCTGAGCACGTCGTCCCTCGGAGAAGGACGTTAAACCGTCGGTCCCGAGCCTGTACAATGTCAGGTACTCGTTAAAGATCCCTACTCTAAATACATTTGAGTTAGGCAAAATTTAGGACTCCCAGTGTAGAATCAATCTTCATTGTGTGGTATCACAAAGGGCCAATGCTTGGCCTACGTGTGTTCCCTTGTGGGACTTGCCACTACAAACTAGCCTAATCTAACATTTGTTTTTCTTCCAATAATATATTAGAAATTATGTTATATTTATTGATATATAACCTGTTAGGGGGAGGATAGAATGAAATGAATTTCTCTGAATAAGGTTGTTTTTGTAAAAAAATTGACTATGGTTTTTGGCAAAAAAGTGACTTTCCCGTAATGTATAATTCTTCCCAAACAATAAGAATCTTTTACGCTATGAGGCCCAATTTTGTGTAAAAATGGGATACTTGATCCATCCCATTCTGGACCGTAGCGTGGTAACAAGCAATGCTAACACACTCACCCACCCACCCACCCACACACTGACATCATCGAAAAAACTTCATAAAACGACTTTTTGGGCCTCAAAACATGTAATTCTTTCAAAATTTCGAGATCGAATTTTTTCACGATCACTATACTTTACTTATAGTAAAGTAAAAATTAACGAATGTGGTAATACTTTAAAAAGAATTCGATTTTTGTATTATTTAGTGTACGTATAAAGTGATATTGCATACTACATATAGCTCGTGTGCACTAGTATAATGACAGAGTGTATTTGAATCAATGAGTAGGCTAAATTGGCTGCCTGAGTTTACTAAGTATACAGTCTATACCATAATTTTCTTTTTTTTTATCCAGGTTTGGTCCAGTGTCAAACTAAAAAAACACATTTAAGCCAAAGTTTTGTCTATATTTATAAACATATTTAGGGCTTGATTTTATATATTGTAAAAAAAAAAATATAACGGAGCACTGTAGTTTGATTTGAATACAACAGTAATGTAAATTCTTTTTTCTAAAAAAAGATAAAAAATATAGATAAAAATAGATATATAAAAATATAGATAAAAAAGACCTCAAGATGTCTACAACTATAGATGAAAAGTTGAAATACAGGTGTTTTACTGTTTGATGCTAGATCAAACCTATATCGGGAAAGAAAAATAAAATAATGAATATTTCAAAAAATTACGTATCCACAAGGAAAATAGTGATTAATATGGGAAAGGAACAACACGATACCAACAGTTAGTATTTTCTTTAGGTTTACATCTAAAAAACAAATCTGGAGTGGCCTACACTCAACTTTACTATATAAGTTTACCTAATATAATACTTATTGGATGTATAATATATAATGTCCCATTTAGGCATAATATAAATGTCTAAATCGGAGCTGTTTATTAGTCTAAACAAATCTGGAGTGGCCTACACTAAACTTTACTACGAGGGTCGTCCAGAAAATAAGTTCCGTTTTGGTCTGTAGGGCGGTAGGAGTAGTTTTTGCCAAATCCGGCAACACCGCTCGAATGAGGAGAGGTGGGGGAATAGAATGAGAGGTGGGGGACCTCAGTCGGTCAATTACCAACGTCAGGGCAGGTAGTTGAAATGGAGCCCTCCATGTCACGTCCCGCCACCTCGATCCCCGTTCCCTCTCGAGTTGTTTTGCGCAGAGTGATTCAATTTCTTTATGCACAGGGTTTCAAATCAGTTCAAATTCACGAACAGCTCATTTCTGTTTATGGAGAAGGTGTAATGAGTGAATCAATGGTGAGGAGATGGGTACGTGAATTTAAGGCGGGAAGACATTCAGCTCTCTAGGGACCCACCGGGCGGAAACTTTCCGAAAGTCAAGTTTTTCCGAGGCGATCTCATGGATGAGGGATCGTGAGATGTCTGGGAAACTCAGGTGGAGTTCATCCAGGGTTGAACGACGATCTTTGCGAATTGCATTGTCGATTTCTGCGACAATTTCGTCCGTCACAACTGAGGGTCTGCCTCTCCCACTTTCATCCTCAAGTGAATGTCTTCCCGCCTTAAATTCACGTACCCATCTCCTCACATTGATTCACTCATTACACCTTCTCCATAAACAGAAATGAGCTGTTCGTGAATTTGAACTGATTTGAAACCCTGTGCATAAAGAAATTGAATCACTCCGCGCAAAACAACTCGAGAGGGAACGGGGATCGAGGTGGCGGGACGTGACATGGAGGGCTCCATTTCAACTACCTGCCCTGACGTTGGTAATTGACCGACTGAGGTCCCCCACCCCTCATTCTATTCCCCCACCTCTCCTCTTTCGAGCGGTGTTGCCGGATTTGGCAAAAACCACTCCTACCGCCCTACAGACCAAAACGGAACTTATTTTCTGGACGACCCTCGTATAAGTACACTTAATATCATACCTGTTTGGTATATAATATATAATGTTCCATTTAGGTATAACATAAATGTCTAAATAGGAGATGTTTATTAGTCTTTCATTCCAGAATAGTGATTGATCCACTTATCAATATATATATATATATATATATGCCCTTGGTTTTCCTCTCTTATCTCTCCTGAAGACGGTTCAAACCGAAAATTAGAGACTGTAAGCGTGTTCTTTTGATTTCTCTATGTTTCTGTTTCTATATTGAACTATATATATATACGGTTGAAAGATCTTAGTCTTGTTTTCCCATTTTCTTATTATGGATTGATCATTAATTGTTATTTCATGTATTTATGTGAAATATTTATATATATATATAAAGATTTCACATAAACACGTGAAACAACAATCAATGATCAAACCACAATAAGAAATGGGAAAACAAGCCTAAGAAATGTATCTTAGTACATTAGTACTTAGTACTTAGTACTAAGAAATGTTTCTTAGTAGCACTAAGAAACAACCGTATCTTAGTCTTGTTTTCCCATTTCTTATTGTGGTTTGATCATATATATATATATATTATATATATATACAAGTTTTGTTAAAACCTATGCCTATTTCTAATTGCACACTTTTTCGGGTTAATTTTTCCCATCTTCTAACCTCTGGCTTCCGAGAGTTCGGGACTAAATATATCAGTTCTCCATAATTTTTATTTTTGTACACCAACATGTTTCGGTCCACATGGACCATTTTCAAGGTTATTTTTACACAATTAAATTATACACACTACATAACAATAAAAGCATAACATTGAACTAATCTACTAAAGGGATTCCACAATCCCTTCCAATGATTATGACTGTTAACCTCGTGTGTTTATTTTGCTATCATTGTTTAGTTTAGTAACGTATTATAATTATTTAGTAATGTATTTTAGTAGATTAGTATCAATGTTATGTTTTTATTGTTATGTAGTGTGTATAATTTAATTGTGTAAAAATAACCTTGAAAATGGTCGATGTGGACAGAAGCATGTTGGTGTACAAAAATAAAAATTTTGGAGAATTGATATATCTAGTCCCGAACTCTCGGAAGCCAGAGGTTAGAAGAGGGGAAAAATTAACCCGAAAAAGTGTGCAATTAGAAATAGGCATAGGTTTTAACAAAACTTGTATAGATGAAGGCTGCTCCCCAAATACACTAATAATATATATATATATATATATATATATATATATTATATATATTTATATATTACACTTTAACACATAGAAAAGAACACAGAAAGAACTACAGAACTCACTTCGATATTTCGACATCCGTCGTCATCGGGAAGAAGTGCGAAGTACTCGCGTTGAGAAGCAAACTACTGAGTAGTAGTTTGCTTCTCAACGCGAGTACTTCGCACTTCTTCCCGATGACGACGGATGTCGAAATATCGAAGTGAGTTCTGTAGTGTCTTTCTGTGTTCTTTTCTATGTGTTAAAGTGTTTATTGTCCACACGGACCTTTCATTTTATTCGAAGTATATATATATATATATATATAATAAGATTTATATTTATATATAATTATATAATTTAAATAAATATAATTTAATTATATTTATATATAAGTAAATTTTATATATATATATATATATATATATATATAAAGATACTATATATGCTTACTTTTGTATAATATATGCTTACTTTTGTATATCACATCAGTGATGCATATAATATCATTAGTATAACTACAGCACTAATTATATTTTTGAAAAGCGAAAGCGTAAATTATTTGTTATGAAATAATCTCTTACAGGAGGTAAGCGAGTAAATTGGAGTCTCCAACCGTCGCTTCGCAAGTGCGCTTGTCTCAATTCTGCTGATGACGGTTCAAGCCGAAAATTACAGACTGTAAGTGTGTTCTTTTGATTTCTCTATGTTTCTTTGTCTATATTGAACTATATTTGTCTGTTTTGGATCGTATTTCCAACGAAAAAGGGTATATATATATATATTATATGTTATTAAGGGCTAGATCAAATAAAAGAAAATAAACTCCTTCCTAGGCCAACGTTTCGATGTATTTTGTACATCATCTTCAGGGCTAAAATTAGAGAAAGAACTATAATACATTTACCAACACAATCTGCACTCACATAGAGAACTAACACACATTTTTGAGACCAACAGATACATACAAAAGGTTATTTTATAATATATATATGTGTGTTATAATATATGATGTATATTATATATATATATATATATATATATATATATATATATATAGAAAATTGTCACAATAACACGTGATATAAATATTCAGGTAACTCACCACAAATTAGAGAAGATAGTCGCTCTAAGGCCTTTCGTTTTCACGTCGTCAGAGAGCAAGTGAATACAAGCTGTAAACAGGTTATGAATTTTGATTTAAAAAAGGAGTAAGATTGGCATCATTGACAGTATTTTTCCCTATAACTGTTGAAATAGTCTTGATTTGTTTGATAATTCCTTCAATTAGAAATTCATCTAATTTAAAAAGGCCTGGACTAGTGTTGACCAAGTTCTTAGAAAAGTCTTTTATGAGGGCGCTTTCAACAATGTTTCTTCTTCTTTCACATGACATAAAAACCAACTCCTTTGCTTCTTTCCAGTTAATTATGTGATTTTTGTCTCTAATGTGTAGGAACAAGGCACTTTTATCATCTTGTCTTCTAACTGAATACTGATGTTGCTTAATCCTTGTATCCATTCCTTTTCCCGTCTGTCCAATATAAGCCAACTCGCAATCCTTGCAAGGAATTCTGTATACACAACAGTTTTTTCGGCTTCTTTTAGAGTTATGGACAAGTCTATTTGACAAATTACCACCACTACTAAATGTAACTGAGATATCTAGCTTCTTCAACAAATATGGAATGTCTTTTAAACTTGGGCTGTAGGGAACCACCAGCAAATTCCTTCTTGAAAAACGTTCCTCACTTTAAGATGACATCAAAGATTGTTTGGCTTTTTTCATCACGTTATCAATTAATTTTTTTGGATACATTAGAGAGGTTGAAACTTTGTAAAATATATTTAATTTCTTCTTCTAAAAATGGTTCACTGCAAATTTTGAAAGCTCTCAAAAAACATGCTATTTAAAAAGGATTTTTTGACACTGAGGGGGTGTGCTGAGAAGAAATGAACATAAGAGGATACATTTGTAAATTTTCTGTAAATACTATAATTCAATTTATTACCACTTCGGTGCAAAAGCACATCCAGGAAAGAGAGTTTATTATTATTTTCTAATTCTATTGTAAATTGAATAGACGTTGTTAATTATTATATATATATAATTAAATAAAACGGTCCAACAGACTTTTAAGGAGAAACTTATTTAAAGTTTTTTAAACCCTGCTCTGCCTTCCTGCGGGACTCTTCGCCTCCTGATGACAAGGATGGTCGAAATATAGAAGTGAGTTTTTCCTGTGTCTATCTGTGTGCTATCTTTTTTAATTGGTTTATATATATATATATATATATATATATATATTATATATATATATGTACAAGCAGTAGCCCTCTGCTTGTACGAGTGGACGCACGTGCCTCTTCCTCTTCCCTTCTTCTTCCCTTCTTCTCCCTGACGACGAACTTCAGTTCGAAATATCGACCCAGTAAGTTTTCTCGCTTCTTCTATTTGTTGTCTTTTTTCATTTATATATATATATATATATACGTACCTAAAGATTAGAGTCTGTGGTACGACTGACTGGCAATAGGATGGAAGTGGGTGAGGGTATGGAGTGTACATCGGTTTCGTATTGGAAAGTAGGTGCTGCATATATAAAATGTTTTTTTATTTTTTCTGTAAATGTCCGGCAGATGCCTTTATTATTGTTTGAGGGTGACTATAGCACTGCGTCTTAAAAACTATTGCACTTCCCCTCTTCTGTACTAAAGTACCCCAGCAGTTAGCTTCAACGCTACCAAGAAGCTCAGCACTACTGCTGGTTCCAGCGGTAAAAGATTTTGTATGGTTTTGTTTTACCTCCTTACGTTTCGGTAGAAAGTAGCTTCCTTTGTCCATCTTCTGGAGAGTCTTCTTCGGGTCCTTAGGTGCACTTGTGTGAGATTGGATCTCACTAGTTAGAGCTTTTTGGACCCCCTCTGGGTTTCTGGAGGATGGTCTCCGGACTTCCTTCTCGTTAATATCAAGCAGGGGAGTATCCCTGAAGCTCTAACAGTGGTATTTTGTCCGCTCCGGCAGAGCACCGCATACCGGAGTAAGGCTATTTAGTCAGAAGGGTCGCCTGGTATGTTTGAGGCTCCGTTCGTAATACAGTAACCCCTGTATCATCCATGCTTCGGAAGGATCGCATAACACCTTAGATTGGGGCTGAGATGAAAGGAGAGGATTTGGGGATTAGGAAGGATGTGAAACGAAGGTGGTCAGGCACAGCCCCTAATCACCTTCTCCTCCTCTTTCGTTTGTCCCTGCATAAAGCAGGTTAACAGGGTAGTCTAGTGAAGGCCGAAAGTCGGAGTTGAGTGCTAGAGGCGCTTAATCACTCCATTACTACCCCGTTAGATGCCTTTACAATTGATCTAAGACTAAGTATAGAAAATATATTAAAAATATAACAGAGAGCTAGAAGGTCAGTGTTAGCTCAGTGTTTAACGTACTTCCTCTAGGCTAGTAGTCTGGGGTTTGATCTCCGTCGGTCCCGAGACTCTAAGATGTCAGGTACTTGTTAAACATCCTAACTCGAAATTCTCTTGACTTAGGCAACATTTAGGACTTCCAATATAGAATCTCCGATCAACCAAAAAGCCGGTAAAGGGCAGACGTTATCTACCTTTAGGAGGTCGGTTTAAACAATAAAAAAAAAAAAACAGAACTATAATGAAATATAAGAATAAATAGGAAATAAAACTGTTTTTCTAGTTATGTATTCCAATTTCTTTAATATATCGAATTATATTTATTTTATAATAATAATAATTTATTTTATAATTTATTTTATTTATGGACTAATAAAAAAAAATCAAATATTGTCTTTTATCACATTAGATTTAAAATAACGTGGCTTGCCTCCTCTCTAGTAGCAGTAAGGCAAACTACAGTAGTTGTCCTTGTTTGACACTAGAATGCGCTGCAACCCACTTACTTATTGATTGCTTTGCTAGGTCACTGGGTCATGGAAGGCCCTGTTAAGCCATATTTATCTGTTGCACTCACACTCACTCTTTCTCTCTCTCTCTCTTACCAATGCATCACTGCACTTTCATAACTTTGTCAATATAAAACTCGCCTTTTTTTTGTTTGTTTATTATTTTTCATCCCCCACCCCCTACTACTAAAACAACCCCCTATAATAATTCAATTTATTATTTTTTCTTTTTATTATTCATATTGAAAGCTACACACAGTTCTGAAATCATTAGTTGTAGAGGAAAGCCATTTTGAATGTATTATTAGCTTCCCCCACTCCTCTCCCACCCCCCCTACCTGTTGCATCTCAACATATATCATAAACGTTTTCCGTAAACACTTTAAATCTAATCAACTCACATTTAAAAACTATTATTTTTAATAAAATCTCTTTTGATTTTACTATTTTTTTTTTAAAAATATTTTAAAATCTTACTGAATTATTTATCTTTTAAAAAAAAGGAAAAAATAATTAAGAATATTATTTTAAGGAATAATTAGCAAAAAAAATGAATTGTTAATATCAAATTTTAAATAGAAATGTAGTCTGAGGTTTAAAAATATATAAAACTAGTGCTGTTAACTTAGGTTTAGTAGTTGTACATCAAATAGTATAATTGTTCTTTTTTTTTAAAAAAGTATATATATATTATATATATATATATATATATATATAATGAAGACGAGGACATCGAAATATAGTAGTGAGTTCAGTGATTTCTTTTCTATGTGTTCTTTTTAAATTCTAGTTTATATATATATATATATATATATATATATATATGTATAGTCGAATATATATGAATATATGATATATATATATATATATATAAATTTAAATTACACAAAGCACGACACAGAAAAGAGAATACAAAGAAAACTTACAGAATTCAATATTTCGAACTGTTGTTCGTCATCAGGAGAGTAGACTAGAAGAGAGGACGAAGTGAGAGAGATCTCCCCACGTCGAAGAACGGAGCGCGAATGAAGAAATAAAGAGTCAACCGAAGAGAGCAGCACTAGCGTAAAAAAGGAGCTAGGCACTAAGCGTCGGAGAACGGAGAAAGCAAAAACAATAGATAAAATTATAAAATTAAAAATTATACATTAAAAATTATAAAAAAGGAAATAATAAAAAAAATAAATAAATAAATAAATAAAATAAAATATATATATAATAAAAAAAGGAAAAAAAATATATATATGAATATGAATATATAAGTTAAAAATAAAAGGAAAAACAAATAAAAGTTAACGCTTCTGATTTAAACCGGGATCTGATCGGGCCCCCAATAACCATATGTGGGCCTCCTCAGACGCTCTTAATGTCAAACTACGGTCATCAGTGGTCACTAGCTTAATGATTTGAACAGAAAAGCAGTCATTAAAAGAAAGGTTATGGCTGTTGGCATGGATAGCTACAGGAAGCTGTTTGCGCTGACCGACCGAAGCTCTATGGTTGTTCAAACGCTCATTGATTGAAAAACGGTCCGGCAGGACAATTAACAATTAAAATAAGCAGTGACACATAAACAGAATATATATATATATATATATATATATATATAAATCAAAATATTAAAACGGTCCAAACCGGACAGATATATAAATGAAAAAAGACAACAAATAGAAGAAGCGAGAAAACTTACTGGGTCGATATTTCGAACTGAAGTTCGTCGTCAGGGAGAAGAAGGGAAGAAGAAGGAAGAGGAAGAGGCACGTGCGTCCACGGCTTGTACGAGTGGACGCACGTGCCTCTTCCTCTTCCCTTCTTCTTCCCTTCTTCTCCCTGACGACGAACTTCAGTTCGAAATATCGACCTAGTAAGTTTTCTCGCTTCTTCTATTTGTTGTCTTTTTTCATTTATATATATATATATATATATATACCATGATAAACGAAAAACGGTCCGGCAGGACAATTAACAATTAAAATAAGCAGTGACACATAAACAGAAACACAACAAAGACTCACTTTTCAATATGACGACCGCCATTACGGTCGAAATATTGAAAAGTGAGTCTTTGTTGTGTTTCTGTTTATGTGTCACTGCTTATTTTAATTGTTATATATATATATATATATATATATATATATATATATATATATATATATGTATAGTCGAAATATATATGAATATATATATATATATATATATCATTAAAATTAACCGCAGTCTCGGCATTCACGATCTTAAGACTGAGAGATTCGATCCTACGAACTGACCTCCAGGAGGTTAGTTCGTAGGATCGAATCTCTCAGTCTTAAGATCGTGAATGCCGAGACTGCGGTTAATTTTAATGATACTTGTTTAAAAGAAGATCTGCTGCCTATTTATACCAATATATATATATATATATATATATATATATATATAGTTAACACATGAAAGAGAAAAAACAAATAAAGATACACACAAAAGACTCACAACGATATTTCGACAGTCGTCGTCATCGGGTAGAAGTAGTCCCTTTGAGTAGCTGAAGCTAACTCAATATATATATATATTATATATATACAATAAAATAAAAAACGAAGGAAACACACAGAAAGACACAGACATAACTCACAAATAAAAAATAATAAATAAATAAATAAATCATAAATAAATTATCGGTTGAGGTTGAGTCCGGGGGAAGAGCGAGCATCAAGTAAGCATATGTATGCCTCCTCTGAAGCTCTTAGGGTAACTTTATTGTTGGATTCGGGGATCTGTTTCAGGATCTGAACCCTGAAACAGTCATTGAAACTGAGTCCATGCGAGTTCGCATGGATGGCTACAGGATAGTTACTGCGTTGACCGACTGAAGCCCTATGACTATTGTTATATATAATATATATATGTTTTATTAAAAATTATGCCAATTTTAACATATCCCAAAATACACAGATATATATATATATATATATATATATATATTATATATATATTATATTATATATATATATATATGGTACTGTTTTCTTGACCACAAAATATTAACAATCACTTTTTCTTTTTCTCGGAGTTTGATCAGGGTAAATATATGGAATCACCTTTTTGCCTTTGGTCAGGGTAAATATATGGAATCACCTTTTTGTCCATTGTTTATTGTTTTTTTGTTAGTTTATAGCCCTGAGGATGTCTTGAAATAAAGACGAAACGTTGGCAAAAAGGTGATTCCATATATTTACCCTGACTCCGAGAAAAAGAAAAAGTGTTTGTTATATATATATAAATTAATAATCAACAATAACTCTTAAAATAATATATGAATTAAATACGACAACAAACAATATAAATTAATTAAAATGATCTAAGGCCTTTCGTCACAAGATCATCAGAGAGCTAAATGAAATAACAAAAAAAAAAAAAAGATAAGTTTTTTTTTGTTGTTTCATTTAGCTCACTGATGATGTTGTGATGAAAGGCCTTAGTGCACTTAAATTAATTTATATTGTTTATTGTCGTATTTAATTTATATATAAATATATATTATATATATATATATATATATATATATATATATATATATATCATGATATTTGTTTTCTTGACCCAATATTTATATGATGTAATTTTTTTGAGAGTTGAGGTCCAATGATTTTAAACTAGTCCTTTTGTCGACGTTTCGACATATATTTATGTCATCTTCATGGCTACAACATGATTGTTTTACAATAGCACTACTATTGCTACTATTTGGTCATTTATTACATTTTAATATGTACAGTAACAAAGAGGAATTTATTGATAAATCAGTTATTTCGACTATGGATTTTTTTTATGCATTTACAAAAGAATATTGTTATTCTATTGCTTTAGAATTATTTCATAAGTATAGAGATCACTATTTGATTACATTGGAAATCTGTTTATGTTGCAGCATACATAGGTGTGCTATTTATTCTTTAATTTATTTATTAATTCTTTCTAATCCTTTTTTCCTTTCAATTCTGTTCTCAAACACTGTACCAGTGATGGTAAACCTTTTTAAGTTGAGAATGCCAACATTTTGAAAAATCAACTTGTCATTTTCCATAACTTGTCCATCAAACATAACAAATGTAAAACAAAAATAAAAATAGTTCTAATTTTTTTGCAAGTTAATTCTTTGTTTAATACCATTTAAAATACAAAAACAAAAATTTAAAATTTTAGTATTTAGAGTTTAGCATTTTTTTTTAAATTATTATTTCATATTATTATCTATGTTAAAACAATATATGTAAATGTTTAATTATTTTTTTTAATATTGATGTTAATATAAAATTCTAAACTCTTAAGAATTTGCTAAATTCTAATGCTAAAATGTTAATTTATTTTTTTTATTTTGAAATGGTATTAAACAAACAATGAATTTACAAAAATTATAAATATTTTTATTTTCTTTTTTTTTCTTTACAAAATTTTCTTCATATTTTTTTTGTATTTTAAAACTTTAAAAAAAAATTTCACATTTAAGCATATTTCTTTAATTCTAATGTAGTGCAATCAGTTATTATGTGGTATTTACTCATTGTAGGGTAAAAAGCTAATGAAATGGTCTCCACATATGTGGTGCAATCAGTTATTATGTGGTATTTACTCATTGTAGGGTAAAAATCTAATGAAATGGTCTCCACATAAAAAAATTTAATGATATAAACAACTGAGTCTTATTCAGAGGCATTCATCCTTAGTTAATGCCTGAGGAAGAACACTCCGTGTTCGAAACGCTTTGTTTATATCATTAAATTTTTATATGTGGAGACCATTTCATTAGATTTTTACCCTACAATATCTCTTTAATATTGATATTGAAATGAAATTCTAAATTCTGAAAAATATGCTAAATTCTAAAAGCTAAAATGTTACATTTTTTTAATTTTAAATGACATTAAATAAATAATTAACTTGCAAAATTTTACAAATACCAGAATTTAGCATTTTTATTAAGAATGAAGCATTTTTATATTAATAGAAATATTAAAACAACATGTTTAAATGTTTTTAATATGTATTTCTGTGTTTGTACTTGTATATACACGTCTGGTTGTAGAAATAAAGTATTAATTGTTATTTACAAAATTAATAATATCATTATTAATAAGTAATTTTTGATGTTTCGAGAGATATATATTGAAATTATGATTTTTTCGTCTTTGAAGGTTCATATTACCATAAATGAGGCTGCATGTAGTAAGTTCACTATCACTGTTCTGTACCTTGCTCCATCTCTCTCTTTCCTTGTCCCTCTCAGTCAGTTTCACTCCTCTCCTCTCTCTCTCTCTCTCTCTCTCTCTCTCTCTCTATATATATATATATATATATATATATATGATCAAACCACAATAAGAAATGGGGAAACAAGACTAAGATCTTTCAACCGTAACAAGCGGTCTTCGTCAGAGTCAAAAACCCAACTGAGTCAGAGTCAGTTGGGTGTTTGACTCTGACGAAGACCGCTTTTTATACGGTTGAAAGATCTTAGTCTTGTTTCCCATTTCTTGTTGTGGTTTGATCATTGATTGTTGTTTCACGTGTTTGTGTGAAACCTTTTTATCTATATATATATTATATATATATATATATATATATATATATATATATATATATATATTTTCCTGTTCCTAACTCCTATTTAACTCACTCTGTTGATATCAGTATTGCTATCATTGTCAACTCATCAGTATATACACTTACCCTCTGATATCACATTCCTCCTCACTCTTTCTCTCACCTTCTTTGTATCTATCAATTCACTGACTGTTGATTTCACTCACTCACTCACTCTCTGTCTCTCTCTCACGATCATTCTTTATTCTCTCTCTCCTCTCTCTCTTGCGTTCATTCTTTGAACTCTACCACTCTCTCTCTCCCTCTCTCTCTCTCTCTCCTCTCTCTCTCTCTCTCTCTCTCTATCATGTTCTCTGTTTGATATATCTCTCTCTCATATTCTTTCCTTGATTTATCTCTCTTACTCTCACTCTCTCATATAAATTCTTTAATCGCTCTCTCTCTCTCTGTTCATATTTTCTCATTTAATTCATATTCTCTGCTTGATATGTTTCTCCCACACTTTTTTTCATCTTCTTTCTTTTCGCTCAGTCGCTCTCTCTCTCTCTCTCTCTCATGTTCATTCTTTATTCTCTCTCTCTCTCTCATGTTCATTCTTTATTCTCTCTCGTTCTCTCTCTCTCTCGCGTTCATTCTTTGAACTATACCACTCTCTTTCTCTCTCTCTCTCTCTCTCTCTCATTTTCTTTCCTTGATTTATCTCTCTCTCTCTCTCTCTCTCTCTCTCTCTCTCTCTCTCTCTCTCTCACTCACTGATAATCACATCGGATTATACACTTTGAAAACTTTGAGAAACACGAATGAGAAACAGAAACTAGGATTCATTCAATATTTCGACCCTTTTAACGTTCGTCCTCAGGAAAGGAAGATGAGTGGCGAGAAGACAAAAGCCAACTGGACAGCTTCACAGACTATGATGTACAGGTTGACCACATCGAAAATGAAAAAAACGTAGTAGAAATGCTGAAGAAGAATAGTAACGAGGAAAAATATTAATAATAAAAATAAATCTTCAAAAAATATAAAATTCGAAGGAACAGAAAATTAAAAAAATTAATAAAATAAATAATAATATGCAAATTAATTTTTTTTTTGAATTTACGAAAAAAATTAAATTATAGAAAACTTCACCTTTGAATAGTGCTTAACGGTTCAGGTTGATACCTGGATTTGAACGAAATCCGAAGAACTTCTTCTTGAGGGCTTCTTCAGGAGCTCTTAAAGTTACGGATCTATTCTTTCGAGGGGACTATTTTAATTATTTGAACTGCTAGTGTACAATCACGACTGACAGAAGACCTATATATTATATATATAATTATATATATATAATATATATTATATATATTTATATATATATATATTGTGTAATATTAAAAATATGCTGATTCACGAGTCATTCAAAGAAAACAACAAATAATAAATTAGAACATGAAAAGTACTCAAAAATATTACCTGTTTTTAAACGAAGAACACAAAGAAAACGGAGAAAAACGTACCTGAAACAAAAAGAATACCGTTATAATGAGTAATGGAAACTATTTTATAGATCAACATATTAATTATATATATAATCAAACAACAATAAGAAATGGGAAAACAAGACCAAGATCTTTCAACCGTAACAAGCGGTCTTCGTCAGAGTCAAAAACCCAACTCTTAGTCTTGTTTTCCCATTTCTTATTGTGGTTTGATCATTGATTGTTATTTCACGCATTTATGTGAAATCTTTATATATATATATATATATATATATATATATATATAAAAACTTCGTCTTTTTAATTAATATTTATGTGTCTCGATTCCCTTTGTTTCCATGTTATATTACTTTTTACATATTCCCAATATTATAGCAAATTTTAAATTGATACGTCTTTACCTCATTCTTTGTGACCTGGGGCAGGTATATGTCAACATTGCATTCAAGGTGATTAAAAAATTCAAAATGTCTACCTAGCAGTATTGCCACTTTGATAAATACATAAAATTTCTCTAATTTATAATTGTAATTCAGTATTTGTTATGATCTAATTCACTACATTGTAAACATGATTTATCTCTTGCTTGAAAATAATGAATGGAAAATTTTTAAATTCATTCCTTTTGTACGTAGAGGAAAAAAATAAAAAATAATACGTACGTACACTGGGTACCTAATCTTGATGAATTTATTGTACTACATTGTCCTTAATCAGGTTATTTATGAATGTTCAATATATCTTAAATTAACTAAGCTTTTAATGGGGTAGTAATGGAGTGATTAAGCGCCTCTAATAGCCTCTGACACTCAACTCTGACTTTCGGCCAATACGAGGCTACCCTGTTAACCTGCTATATGCAGGGACAAACGAAAGAGGAGGAGAAGGTGATCAGGGGCTGGGCCTGACCACTTTCGTTTCCCATCCTTCCTAATCTTCAAAGCCCTCCTTTTATCTCAGCCCCAATCTAAGGTTTTATGCGATCCGTGCCGAAGGATGGATGATACAGGGGTTACTGTATTATGAACGGAGCCTCAAGGGTACCAGGCGACCCTCTTGAGTAAGTAGCCTTACTCCGGTATGCGGTGCTCTGCCGGAGCGGACAAAATACCACTGATAGAGCTTCAGGGATTTTCCCCTGTATGATACTAAGGAGAAGTATATTTACTCTAAGCCTTTATATTTACTCTAAGACTAAATATAGGAAACATATTGAAAATATAACACAGAGAACTATAACGAAATGTTGTATTTTTTTAGTCAATACCTGAAAAAGAACACCCATGTTCGAAACCCGTTGTTTATACGATTAAATTTTTATATGTGGAGACCGTTTCATTAGCTTTTTACCCTACAATGAGTAAATACCACATAATAACTCATATATAACCTATTCTCCAAAATCAATATACCAATATACCAAGTCAATACCAATATACCAAGTCAATATACCAATATACCAAGTCAATACCAATTCTTCAATATACCTTGATAAAAAGTAATCAACAACTTATATTTATATAACTTTTTTTTTCCCACTTCAACTACAAAAATAATTGTTATAAGAAGTGAGTCTAAATTATTATTTTACAATTAACGGTGATGTATATAGGGAATGAGTGGTCACCCGTTGGTGCCACTCCATAACATGGTTACCCTCACAGCTGGTTTAACTTAGAAGGTCTCGTGGCCACTTTCTTTTTAAGCGCCTTTGGGGGTTTGAGGGTATTACAGGTGAGTAAAGGGTTTGAGCGAGTGGATTGGGGTGGGTTTGTAATCTGTTGTGGAATAATTTGTAACGTTCCATTGCTAAGTTCTGGACAGATGGGACTTTGAGGTATTGGTGTATGATTTTGTTGGGGACGTAAAAAGGTAAGTTTGAGAGTTTTCTGATAATTTTTGACTGTAGGGATTGCAACGGTTGTATGTTGGATGGTTTGGTGGAACCCCAGATTTCTATACCATATGCCCAGAAAGGCTTCAAGACTGCGTTGTATATATGTAGTTTGTCTGTTAGTGTAAGTCTTGATTTTGAGTCTAAAAGTCTATATAACTTACAATTTATATTTATAAATTCTAATTTATAAAGAGTTTTTTAGATAATTATCAAAATATGATGACCTGTTGGTCAAATATTCAAAAGTGTTCCGTTGTTAGGAAACGGTTTTCATAATAAAATAGCTTTATTTTTATTAATTACTAGCTGATCTACCCGGCTTTACCCGGGAAACAATTTAAGTCCAACTCTAATAATAAATTACATGAAACGAAAACAATTTAAATTTGTCTATAGTTCCGTTACACTTAACTCTTTTGAGATAAACGAAATTATTACAGAATTAAAATTATAGATTACGCAAAAAAAGATATAATGTAACACCGATTATAAATATCACATATTGTCTAATACAATTGGTAGTTCATAGATTAGATTAAACAATTATAAAAGGAATATTTTTTGCCAAACAATATATCAAGAAATTTTGAAAGAAGTCTTAGCTCATTAAATGTGATAAGTCGTATCTGTTAAATATAATGACACGAATTTTAAACTCACAAATCGTTTCAATTACCTGCGGCTGCCATTACCAATTAAAGTCAAAATGTAAACAAACAGGTTATACAGCAAACCTTATCTATTATAATATTTTTGGGATATTACCTGAACCACAACTCTGATTTTTAAAAAAAACTTTACATAAAAATTCCCGGAGATATATCTAATAATTTCCTAAATTTTCACGGCGATT
The DNA here is from genome assembly GCA_026182355.1 of Hermatobates lingyangjiaoensis. Classification (NCBI taxonomy): domain Eukaryota; kingdom Metazoa; phylum Arthropoda; class Insecta; order Hemiptera; family Hermatobatidae; genus Hermatobates; species Hermatobates lingyangjiaoensis. The sequence continues at coordinate 6,451 of JAPFBL010001097.1, read as the reverse complement.
TTATGTATGGTTTTTGAATCTATCGAGTACAAACAAACAGACATACATTGATTTTTATATATATAGACTAATAATAAGATGAAATTAAATAGGAAAGGTAAAATTAATTTTGCGAAAGTGATTTTGCAATAATAATTAAGGATTTATTGGCAAAACGAAACAAGGAAATAGTAATATTAGCTTTGAGGGAACGCCAAGCTGTAGTGAATTAAAAAAGAAACAAGATTGCAATTTAGTTCCAGTGCTTTCCGCTAGATAGTACCACTGTATAGGTAGAATGAAAAAAAACCCAACCTCCTTTTTTTTAACTAACTTTTCTCATTTCAAATATTTATTTTGTTGTTAATTAACAAAAATAAATACGAATATCAATTAGAAAAAAAAATAAAAATTTTTTTTGCTAAATACGCAATATTTAGTAATTATATTTGGAAAATGAAAAGTTATTTATTAATTGAAGGGAATATTTCGACTTTAATTGGATTTAAATTAAATAGTTGTTTTCTATATAGCTGAATAATGATGATTGTGGTTGATTACTTTTTTTTTATCAAGGAATATTGAAGGATAGGTGACTTTGGGAATTAGGTTGAATATTTGGTTTTCTTTTTGGTTAGCGTGCTTGCCAACATGATGAAAGTGTATTGTCATAACAGGCTTTCCAATAGCCTAACAACTATTTTTGTTAAAAATTAATATATTCGAATGTTTCTTTATCTCGTCCATATATATATATATATATACACTTTTTTTCGTTGGAAATACGATCCAAGACGGACAAATATAGTTCAATATAAACAAAGAAACATAGAGAAATCAGAAGAACACACTTACAGTCTCTAATTTTCGGTTTGAACCGTCTTCAGGAGAGATAAGAGAGGGAAACCAAGCGCACTGGATCAGAGACGGTTGGAGACCAACAGTGTTGCCGCATGCGCGCCCGTTCACAGAAAATAAGGTAGACAGGAATCAATTTATAATTAATTTATAATTTATAATTACATTAAATTAATGGAATATGAAAACAATAAATCTATAAAAAAGAAAAAATTATAAAAAAGAAAAAATTGAAAAAATTTCTCTGTATCAATTTCCCTTATTTTTTCAATTTTTTCTTTTTTATAGATTTATTGTTTTCATATTCCATTAATTTAATGTAATTATAAATTATAAATTAATTATAAATTGATTCCTGTCTACCTTATTTTCTGTGAACGGGCGCGCATGCGGCAACACTGTTGGTCTCCAACCGTCTCTGATCCAGTGCGCTTGGTTTCCCTCTCTTATCTCTCCTGAAGACGGTTCAAACCGAAAATTAGAGACTGTAAGTGTGTTCTTCTGATTTCTCTATGTTTCTTTGTTTATATTGAACTATATATTATATATATATATATATATATATATTAGTATATATATATATATATATATATATATATTCGCGCTCCGTTCTTCGACGTGGGGAGATCTCTCTCACTTCGTCCTCTCTTCTACTCTACTCCTGATGACGAACAACAGTTCGAAATATTGAATTCTGTAAGTGTTCTTTTTATTCTTTTTTCTGTGTCGTGCTTTGTGTAAAGTTATATGTTTAAATGAAGGATTGCTTCCAACTTATACAATTATATATATAAATATATAAGCTATATGATTTGAATCAACAATCAGGTCAGAGTTCATGTCTAAAGATACTCGTATATTTCTAAGATCACCCCCAGGTCTAATTTGCTTAACTATCCCTTGAATTAAGAATTCATCTAATTTAAATAGCCCATGAGTTATATTGATTAGTTCTTCAATTAAAATGATACTTAATTAGAGTACTTTATACTAAGTTTGTTTCAACATCAGACGAGAGAAATATCAATTCCTTTGAATCTTCCCATTTATAATTCATATGTTGAAACAAAGCACTTGACCTTTCTTGCCTCCTAATGTACGAGTATCTTTAGACATGAACTCTGACCAGATTATTGATTCAAATAATATAGCTAAATATTTGTTAAATTTTAAAAAAAAAGTGGAAAAAATATATTTTTAAAATTAATTTTTAATTATTATTCAATTTCTTACTGTTGAACTTGCATTGTTTAGTTTTATAGGGTACTAGCAAACGTACCCGTCTAAGACGGAATCAAAAGTTCTATTATACTTGGTATTCCAAAATACCATAGAATACCATACCAATTATAGTATTGTACTGACATTATAATTGGAAATGATAGAATAGTAGAAAATACCATTATTAGTACAGTGTTAAGCAACTGCCTCTGTATACACTGTTTGTTCATGGAAGAGCAAACAGTTGGAACCTCTGACTCTTGAGCAAGTAAACTATAGTTGACCATGTGAGAAAAACTTGGTCTCGCTAACTTGAATTCCTGCGTTAGATAAAGTCTCCCTTTGCGACTTAGTTAACATCATTGCGAAATAGACTCTGACGGGACTTTGCAATCGCTTTAACGGAAACAAATAGTGGCTCGGAATCAATGCTATGCGTGGTATATACACGCTTCTATGTCATATCTGTACAGAACACGATCTCAGAGTCGTGTCCCGTTGCACAGTTTTTGGGGCATTCATGTTTCGTAACATGAAATTTGTTACTGCTACTAAATTGCAGCATGATTGATGCTCCTACTTTAAGTTTTAATGCAAGAGCTGGCAGTCCAGGGGAAGGAAATTCAGAAATTAAATTAGATAATGAACTGCTTCTAAGCAGTTGGTGGGTGGGTGGGTGGGTGGGTGGGTTGGTGGGTGGGTGGGTGGGTGAGTATGTATCCAATACTTTTTAATATTGGTATCGTATAACAGTGGCAAGTTAATTCTTTCCTATTCATCCTATTGGCTGTTATTTAAATAGAGTAAACTCCTTTTTTTTTTAATTATCATCGTATTAATTTAAAATGACTCATTCAAACCAATGAGGAAATCATTAGAGAAGCGAAAGTAATATAAAGCAAACCATACACGAAAATACACACACACCTCACACACACACACACACACACGAGCGCACACATACACACGCGCACACACACAACACACACTCTCTCTCTCTCTCTCTCTCTCTCTCTCTTTCTCTCTCATACACACACACTCACTCACACACACACACACAACACACACACACCCTCTATCTCTCTCACACACACACACACTCTCTCATACACATACACACGCGCGCACACACACACACACACACACATTCTCACTCTCTCTCTCTCTCATACACACACACTCATACACACACACACACACACTATCTCTCTCTCTCTCACACACACACACTCACACTCTATCTCTCTCATACACACACACTCTCTCTGATACACACACACACACACACACACCGAGCGCACACATACACACGCGCACACACACAACACTCTCTCATACACACACACATTCTCTCTCTCTCTCTCTCTCTCTTTCTCTCTCATACACACACACTCACTCACACACACACACACCCCTCTATCTCTCTCTCTCACACACACACAATCTCTCATACACACACACACACGCGCACACACACACACACACACACACACACACACACACACACGCGCACACACACACACATTCTCACTCTCTCTCTCTCTCATACACACACACTCACACACACACACACACACACACTATCTCTCTCTCTCACTCAGACCAACACACACACACACACACACACATTTTGTTTTCTATAGCTTTCCCTGTTTGTTTTCTTTTGTCTTTTAAGTCTTATTCTTAAGTTTGTTAAATAAATTATATAAGTATATTGTAATATATAAGGAAATCGGTATAAGAAATACATATAATATAATAATGGAGCATGTATCAATATATTCACTGGTGTAAGAGTGTACTTTCACCACGAAACACACACACACACACACGCATACACACACACACTCTCTCATACACACACACGCGCATGTACACACACTCACACACGCACACACGCTCTCTCTCTCTCTCTCACACACACAGTCACGCACACTCTCACTCTCACACTCTCTCATACACACCCACGCGCATGCACACACGCACACACACACACACACTCTCTCTCTCTCACACACACACAACACTAGTTAACACTAACTCCTCCCCACCCCCACTACATATGCCTTTGTTTTAACCTAACCAAGCTTTTCAAAACACAGGTAATTACATAGAGGTTGTAGTCAGAGAGAGAGAGTGAGATGGTAGTGTGTTGTTTGACGGTGGGTGGGGGGTGGCTTTATAAAGCAGGCAATAGCCTAGCAGAGTGGCCTGGAAGGGATAGTGGGGTGAGTGTGTGGGTGGGAGTATAGTAGAATGAGAGGTTATTGGTTTACGACTAGCCCCCAGTAGATGGCTATGCTTGTGTGGAGGTTTGCTGGCGGGGTTGGGTGGGGGAAAGGCATTGAAAGGGGATGTTTTTGGTTTGGTTCATAGTAGGGTTTGGTGAAGCTGTGCGGGGGTGGGTGGGGGTGAAATTAAATTACATACTCCCCCTTCACTAGCCTCAAATCTCTTTCAACCTGGTCTTCTTAACCTTTTGTATCCATTTTCTTTTGTTTAAAAAAAAACAAAACTATGAGAAATTAAAACTATGACTTCATTAAACGCCATTAATTTCCTTCCTTTTGTGTTAGAAAACACAAAAAAGTTAACTATCACTCACGATTCTCCATTATTTCGGTCATACATATGTATATATATATGATCAAACCACAATAAGAAAATGGGAAAACAAGACTAAGATCTTTCAACCGTAACAAGCGGTCTTCGTCAGAGACAAAAACCCAACTGAAAAAAAAAAAAACCCAACTGAAACACTAGGTGCAGAAAACATCTGGTGAGGGGTTGAGAAGAGTGGGAGGGAAGAGTGGTATTTTAAAAAAGTTTGTGGTATTTTAAAATAGACCGCTTGTTACGGTTGAAAGATGTTAGTCTTGTTTTCCCATTTCATATTGTGGTTTGATCATTGATTATTATTTCACGTGCTTATGTGAAATCTTTTTATACATATATATATTTGTATTATTTGAAAGGAGACCTTTAGTTATACATGTTTCATTGAAAATACTAAGCAGAAGATGCTCTAAATTAAAAATGAACAAGGTATTCAATGAATCCTATATATATATATATATATTATATATATATATATATATATAAAGATTTTACATAAACATGTGAAATAACAATGTCAGAAATTGTTATTGCCTCTTCATTCTATTCAATGTTTTGTGTGTACTCAACAACTCTGATTGTAAAATAACCTTTTGTATGTATCTGTTGGTCTTAAAAAAATGTGTGTTAGTTCTCTATGTGAGTTGTAGATTGTTTTGATAAATGTATTATAGTCTTACTCTAATTTAGCCCTGAAGATGATCTACAAATACATCGAAACGTCGGCCTAGAAAGGAGTTTATTTTCTTTTATTTGACCTAGCCCTCAATAACAAAACATTGAATATATATATATATATATATATATATATATATATATATTCCTATATGTATTTTATAGGATAGTTGAGTTATGATTAATTTTCTAAGTATATATTCAGAATATAAATGAAAATTTTGGTAATTTTTTGTGGTCGTTAAGAGAAAAAAGGAGGACTTAATGACCTGAACTATACAATGATAATTACGAAATACGAATGAAAACATATGTATGATTATGGCCGTATATTACATTTTTACGATTCAAAGAAAACAGTTATGGAAAAGCAGGCAGCGCTGCATGTGGGAGATACTAACATAGACTAGTAATCAAATTACCGTTCTGATCAATGTTTAGGATCTCTGTTAAATATAATAAAAAAATTTGTTAATCGATTTTTGTTAAGTTCTTTTGACATTTTTGGATGCATGGGTGATTGATGTATTAATTAATCTTATTGATGCATTAAAATAAGAAGACTTAAAATTTATTTCGTTTCTATTTTAATTTATTCAGACATAGATTAATGTGAAATTAGTTAAACTCCTCAACTCTTTTTAGGAGGGTGGTTCCATTTTTTAGTATTTTTTGTTATTGTTTCTTCTAAGGGGTTCGATCCTCAAGTGGCCCTCGATTTATTCACGCGGGAGGTGCATAAATCCTGAGCACGTCGTACCTCGGAGAAGGACTTTAAACCTGTCTTGATTTGTATTCATGTATCTCAACCTTTCGGCCACTCCATGATACAAAGCACTACAGATCGATGCTTTTTTACGTGAGACCCTTTCGCTACTTGAGGGAGTCCACTACAGCCTTACCGAAGCAAGGCCGCGCTGAAGTCCCCCAAGTGCCCAAGGTGGACCTCGCGGAGACGGGTCCCACGACACCACATCACACAAAAAGACTAATATGCCTATTTACAAGGACGTTAAACCGTAGGTCCCGAGCTTGTACGATGTCAAGTACTCATAAAAAGATCCCTTACTCTAAATAAACTTGAGTTAGTCAAAATTTAGGA
>JAPFBL010001096.1:0-68620 GCA_026182355.1 Hermatobates lingyangjiaoensis | reverse complement strand
TTGAAATAATATGCAACTATGTCTATTCTAACCGTGATATACCACCACCAGCAATTAAAAGAGAACAGTTAAATAAATTATTGCAAGCATGCACAATGGAAAACCCATTTACCCACATAGATGGATCAATGTATGTACAAAATGATGGGGTCGCTATGGGCTCACCTCTTGGCGTGGCCTTTGCCAACTATTATATGTGTCACCTGGAAAATAATGTATTGAACAAGAGAGCTGCTATCAAACCTATCATATACTGCCGATATGTTGAGGACTGCTTTGTCATAGCAAGGAATGCAACCCAAATGGACGCGCTGAGAAATGCATTTGAGGAAGAATCATGCCTGAAATTCACTATAGAAAAAGCAATAGACAATAAAATTAACTTTCTTGACGTCAGTATTAACGTGTTAAATGACAAAATTCAAACCTCAGTATTCAAGAAAAAATCTAATACAACCTCCTACCTAAATGTCCGTAGCGAATGCCCTCAGCGCTACAAAGATGGAGCAATTAAAGCCTTAATACACAGAACGTACAATATCGCATCAAATTGGGAAATATTCAACAGGGACATTAACAGAACGAAGCAAGCGTTTGTTAATAATGGGCATTCGAATGATAATTTTGATCGAATACTGAAACAATACCTTCATGTAAGAAGAGTGGAGCAAACCAATGAAGATAGACCAACTATAGTACATAAGGTTTATTATAAAAACCAGTATTCAGAGCAACACAAACTTGATGAGAGAATATTGAAAAGCATTATAAGGAATAATATTAGTTGTAAAAACGAAAATGAAAAAGTAACACTGGTCACTTATTATAAAAGCCCACCTGTGAGTAGCCTGTTTATTAAAAATAATAATCAAGACAAAAGTTCGCATTTAAAGGAAAGAAATCTGGTGTACGAGTATACATGTATTAATGGGGACTGTGAAACCCAAAAACACTCTTACATTGGTATGACTACCACTTCCCTATCAAAAAGGCTCACCATGCACCTAATGGCCGGAGCCCCCAAAAAACATACGCAAGACAAGCATAATGTTAAATTAACCAGAGAGATGCTGGTTGCAAATACAAAAATTATAAAAAAAGAAGGTAACCACCATAAACTAAAAATTTTAGAGGCTATATTAATTCAAAAACTGAAGCCACACCTAAATATTCAGGTGGAAAATATTTTGAAGCTGTTTAGTTCACATCCAGAAACCCTTGCAGGTAGCGACTCAGGCCAAGAGGCCACTCACACCACAGGATTAACGCCCACCATTTCTTAAACTTTATGGAAAACAACCCCTTCTACCTTCTCCATGTATGTATAAACCAGATAATTCACCTTAGATCTTATTCACGTCCTGATGATGAATGTTGATCATTCGAAACATGTCGACCATAGGAGATGTACTTTATTGTGTAGACGAAATAACGAGAGTGTTATTTAGAAAAATTGAGAAACTTGTTAAGAAACAGGTATCAGCTAAATTTGGTGTCATTCTCGATAATGTGTGTATCAAAGAAGGACTGCTACCAAAATTTACGAATATATATATACTCGTATATATATATATAACTGAAACAAAACAACAAATACAGAATGAGAACACTTACTGGATCAATATTTCGAACCAAAGTTCGTCATCAGGAAGAGATTAGAAAGGAAGAGGTTCAAAATATTGATCCAGTAAGTGTAAGTTGTTTTTTTTATCAGTTATTTATCTGTCCAGTGTGGGCTGTTTAGTATTTTCATTTATATACATATATATATATATATATAAAATAATAATCAACAATAATTCTTGATAAAATATATGAATTAAATACCACAATAAACAAATATATATTAATTAAAATGTTCTTAGAGCATTTATAGTAACCCTGGTAAATTGCTGTTGGTTACTGGGGTTACTATAAAAGTTCTCATTCAGACCTCAGGGGAATTTGCGTATGAAACCCCCCCCCCCCCCCCCCCCCTGTGTTAAAGCCGCATGAAAGAACATTTGTGATCGAAGCAGCATACATGTGTTACATACATACTAATGTAGTCTAGCAATCCACAATCTAACATAACTTTAAAACCAAATAGACCACAACAAAATGAATGGAAAAATAAAAAAAAAATCAAAGGTTTTTCAAAGTCCTCTATATGTCAAAAACTGAAAAAAAAAAGAAATCATATTTTTCATTTCGTTAAAAACAAGCTGAATATATGGGCTTAACTTTTCATTATTTTTCGTTTTATTTTGATTATAGTAAGTTTATTAAGTAAAAAATATGTAGTTATTATTACTATAGGCTATTAATAACTGTATGAACTTACTGAACAATAAAAACCAAAAAATTAAAGGAATACTGTATCATCCATAGGTTAGTTGTCACAAGGTTTTTAAAAATTATTGAAAAAAAAATATTGTCGAACACCGATAGTAAGAAAGATTTCGTTATCAAACTATTTTAAAATTATGTTTGTTGTGCAAAAAAAACATGAATGAAGGTTTTTAGTAAGTTTTGAATTATCAAATGTTTAGCAAAAAAACATGCAACTCTGGGGTGGAGTATGAAGGAGTCATTAAAAAGAAATACGAGTCCTATAAGATGTCATTTCTCAGACTACCACTCCATAAACTATATGGATATGTATAACAGATTCAATAATATATCGACCGTGTTATAGAATAGGTATGTTATCTAATCAGGATTCGGTCAAAATTTCTAGGTTCAAAAATCAAACTCTCCTTGTCGACATTTCAGTTTTATTTTAAAACCTTTTTCATATTTCAGAAATAAGAATTTACTGACTAAGAAAATGAAATTTACATTATTTAAAGGAACAATAAAATTTTTTTAAAAATTCTTATTAAAACCTATGAAAAAGTTTTTAAAATAAAACCGAAACGTCAGCAAAGAGAGTTTGATTTTTGAACATAGAAAATTTGACTGAATCCCGATTAGATAGCACACTATATGAATATAGCAACATAAAGTATTTATTAGTAATTTCACAACAAATTATAAACAGGAATTTTGATAAAAAATATAATTTTGCTTGATTTAAATATACCTCTAAACCACAAAACTCTACCAGACAATTTTAATTCCTATCAGATATTGCTAACCACAAATATTCTGGTATTTTATGGATCTGATATCCCCTTCTTGTAAAGGAATTTTAGTAACTTTAGTATACACTAGTTATATAGTTTATAACGCATATACAAGATTTCATATAAACACGTGAAATAATTAGCAATGATCAAATCACAATATGAAGTGGGGAAAAAAAGACTACGATCTTTCAACTGTAACTGGGTTTTTGACTCTGACGAAGACCGCTTATTGCGGTTGAAAGATCTTAGTCCTTTTTTTTTTCATTTCATATTGTTGTTTGACCATTGATAGTTTATAACGTATATGATAATATATGTAGTAGTAGGATAGTAGTAGTAGATAGTAACATATATGATAGTACCACATATGATTTGATGTTCTATGTCGTGAATCATCAAGCATGACTACTATGTTGCTACTACCTCATCCTCAGACTACCTAATTAATCTGAAGACTGGCAAACATGATAATGAGCACATACGCGAACAAAGTGGATAATTTTTTTATCAGAATTGCGTCATTAAAAACGTATACGATAGTACCAATTTTCTGAAATAAAACCTTTTTTTTTTAATAACAAGTGATTATAAAAATATTAAAATTTTGCATAAATGCATAAAGCATCTAGCTAAAAACAACATATAATGATTTCAGTGGCAAGAAAATGTTATTTTTAGATGAGGTAGAAAAGCACACGATTTGTTGCAACTTAAGTCATTCTAATCCATACCTTTTCAATTGTTGTACTTGTATAAATTAATTAAGACTAAAGCTAAAATTTAATTAGGCCTGATTTTAAAATGATTTTAAAAAAAAATGTTGAAGTGCTTTCAATGGTTGGATTTGGTATTCAAAGAAGTAGGAAGTATTTGAAACTATGATATGGGCGTATAAATGCAGTGTACTCTACCAGCGATTTATTGATGTGTCCATTAGAGAGAGGAATAACAGCGTTCATTAGTCAAGCGAATCAATTTGGGTGAAATAATAACCGTAGAATATAAAATAATTATAAATATATGTAATCTGTTTAGTTATAACTTTGTAATATAAATAATTATGTCTATGATATTATAAATATAATTCGAAACATGAAACAGTTCATTAGGATAACTTGTCAAACGATTACACGGAGAAACATCTTAGCTCACTTCAATATTTCGACCACGACGTCATCAGGAAAAGAAGAAGAGTTATACAACAACTGGTCAACATCAGTTTAGCCTTACTTTTCTTGTAATAGTATGATAAATATAATATACCTTACATTATTTTAACAAAAACTTTTAAAAGATGGTTTATTCGCTTCTAAACCTGCAGTTCTTATTTTTTTTAGTTAGTACTACTAAGTATAATAATCATGAACAAAAAATGTCGAGATTTTGATAGATTCCGACTTTTTTCTTGAGGTCCCCTGAATCATTTTTTGATAAAATCCATCTGCGGGAGGGTGTGGGATTGTCTATAGAAAATGTTTAAACACTCCAAAATATGAAGTTTTTGCAAAATTTTTCATCATATTTGTGAGGCATACATGTTTGTTTCGAGCTAAAGAACTGTCATTGTTTTGCGATTTATAGTGAAGCATGGAAAGATACATTATCGTACTACATGCCAAAGGAGTATTTACTTTTATCCCTCTCTTTCGGTTATTCCAGAAACACTAAATTTGTATTAAATAACGCCCTAACTATTTACTGCACAATAAAAAGTACATTAAGAGAAAATACACTAAAACTAATAAATATTAAAATTCCAAAGGAAGTCACAAGTCAGACTGTACAATAACACTCATTGCATTTCTTGTGATTGCATTCATGAAACCCTCCTGTGTTAAAAGCACATGAAAGGACATTTTGTATCAAAGCAGTTTACACGTGTTACATACATACTAATACCGTATAGCATTCCACAATCCAACATAACATTAAAACGCCACGTTACGTAACGTTTTGTAACGTTTTTAAACGTTTTAATTGATTATATTAATCATTACATTTACATTAAAATAAATTAAACAATTAAATTCATTAGTAATAAGTTTATTTCATTCAATAAATTTACTTAATTTAATTCAATATTTAGTAACTCATTTATTTACAGTATAGCCGAATGTAGACCACTACAGATTATTTTGATGATGTATGTTTGAAGACGAGTTGATTGGTACATGGGTATATATTTAAAATTTATTAGTTACCAAAGAAGACGGAACATTTGACAAAAACCTAAATATGGATCCATAATTATTCTAAAAGATCGTAGAGAGTTGGTCATTCAACCTCCAAACAGTTTTTTACCAATGTTTCGACAATTTTTATTAACATTTTCAAGGCTTAAATTTAGGTTGGTTAGTTAAAATTTAATTTAACAAATTAAATATTAATATTAAATAATTGAATAATAATAAAATTATTCAATTTAACAAATGGTTGACAACAAATGTTCACAGATTTGTTAAATTCGATATTAATTTGAAGTGATCAACTAAAATTCCAGCCTTGAAAATGTCAATAAATATTAACAAAATGTCTGTGCGTAACTGATTGATGATCACGTCCTGACTAACCCTCCACAATACTCTCAAATAACTACTTAACTTCCAGTGGGACAACAGTACTGAGTGTTACAATTATCTATAGATTATAGATTTTTAAACAAACTAACTGATTTATTTATTTAAATAAAGTGTTATTTTTTTAACTTAAGTGTCTTTTTTATTTAATAAAAAGTTACATATTCGTAATTCAGTCACAAAGGATTGTAACAATTACTTTATACAAATCTGTAATATGTGACACCTTTATAATTTAGTTGTGTCATAAATATGCAAAGAGGTAATAAAGTAAGAATGTCCCGATCATTTATAATATTACAAAGATATAGCTTATAAAATAATGGGTAGTCGGCCGTGATTTATTCTTGACACATCATATTCAATATATGTTCAAATCTGGCCACTACCTGCATCACGGACACCATCAGAAAACGATTTCAAGCGTGTCCGCACCTTTACCAGCATATTATTTTTACAAATTGATTTTCTGCAAAATTTATATGAAGTATTTTTTACGAAAATATTCTTCGATGAAATATAAGTTATTCTAGATATAGCTGAATAACAAAAAAATATTTTTGGCAACATTAATAAAGTTAAAAGACGTCTGCTAGATGGCCTACATAGACACACACACACACGCGCGCGCACACGTAGACATATACACACGAACACACACACACGCACTCGCTCGAACGCACGCACGCGCTGCCGCACGCACACACGCACACAAACACACACACACACACACACACACACACACACACACACATACACACACATAACAGCATAGCGTCATGCATAAACTGCTTAAACTTTAACAAGTACAGCAAAAAGCCTTCTAAATTTGCCACAAACCATCCTGCCTCAAGTAGAAGTTGCCCGTATTATCAAATGCTGCTTGGAAGAAAAAGAGACTCAATTGACTATGGCAATTAATCTAACTAAGAATGTTTTAATGGAAACCAACAAAAGCATAGAGTGTATACAAATAAATTTGCAACATAGCAGGAAGGCTACACACGCTGTAAATGAGTTAATGGAAAGGAAGAATGTGAAAATAGCTATGGCCCAAGAACCGTACAATATCAATTTCAAATTAGGAGGTTGGCCACTCCACTATAGAATTTTCAGCGCCGGTACAAAAAAGAAAAGAGCAGCGATAATAGTTCGTGACCCTAAAATAGACGTGTTATTAATCAGCCAACATTCAAATGAGGACACTGTCCTAGTAGAAGTGAACAATAGAGGTTTTAAATTCTTTATGGTTGCCATATACATGGACAAACTGAAAGACATAGAAGCAGACCTAGGAATTCTTCAGAGAGTGATCCACTTCACTAAAGGGCTCCCACTTGTGATTGCAGCCGATAGGAATAGTCGTTCCAAATCTTGGTTTGACAGTCAGACTGATAGCAGAGGATTAAAACTAGAGGCATTTTTAGCACAACAATCACTATTATTCGTTAATGAAGATACAGGAACACCATCTTTCCAGACAATCCAAGGTAGCAGTAACATAGACCTAACAATAGCCAATTCACAAATGCTCAAATATATTTCTTCTTCCAAGTGCTCTACTGAAATAAGCTGTTCTGACCACTCAATAATCAAGTTTAAAATCAGTCTTCAGATACCACAAAGTTGCAGACCATCAAGAGAACTAATGTCCCTAAGGTTCAACACAAATAATGAAGACAACTGGAACAAGTTTATAGAGGAACTATCCGTCAGCCTAAGTCATCTTACCCGACACACTTACAATAACAATAATAATAGTGACCTAGATACTCATCTCACAGAGTGGATAACCGAATATGACAACGTAGATGAAGCAATATCACAGATTAACAGATCCCTTACTAATTCATGTATCAAAGCATTTCCGATCAGACACCGCGGAGGCCAAGGCCGACGCTCAGTACCATGGTGGAATAACGAGTTATCAAACACTAGACATACCGTCAGGCACCTAAGAAGAAAATATCAACGGACGAGGAGAGACTCACATCTAAGGGAAGTTAGAAAACAAGAGTATTTTGCAACTAAAAAAGTCTACGAACAAGGAATTGTCGAAGCAAAACTAAAGTCATGGAAAAGTTACTGCAACGCCACAGGGCGAGAAAACCCATGGAACATAGTGTATAGGATAGCTGCAGGAAAAATGAGAACTGCTACAAATCAAACGACAATCAAGAAAGCTGACGGGACGTACACAAAAGACTTTAAAGAAACTTTAGAAGTTCTTCTAGATGCTTTCTGCCCAGAAGATGATCAAACAGACAACGAACAATGTGCTAGAGTCAGAATGGAAGTAGAAGAGTATGTTTCCAATAGCCCCAACGATATTCCTTTTAGGGCAGTAGAACTTAGATCTGCACTGAATGATATTAATCCACGGAAATCACCAGGTCAAGATGGCATTACAAGTTCCATCTTAAGGAAATTTGTGGATTCTTTCCCACACTTTTCCCTAGCCATGTACAATATACTACTAAGCCGAGGGGTGTCCCCAACAGTCTGGAAGGAAGCTTTTATTATACCTATTGCAAAACCAGGGAAAGAAAACGTGGAAGACTGCTCTAAATTCCGGCCCATCAGCTTGCTACCGGTCGCAGGAAAATTATTCGAAAAATTACTAATGGCTAGAATAATGCATTTCATGTATAGCAAAAATCTACTCAGTATGAATCAGTACGGGTTTACACCACAAGCAAGTACTGTTGACGCACTGATGAGAGCTAGGGATTTTATAAAAACAGGTCTAGATGATAAACAAGTAGTAGTAATGATAGCGCTTGACGTGCAGGGAGCATTTGATGCTGCTTGGTGGCCTTCTATTCTTGCTGAACTGAAAAATAGTGAATGCCCTTCAAATTTGTACAACCTATCAAAAAGCTATTTCAATGACAGACGCGCAGTTATGGCCACAAAGTTCTTAGGAATCTCCAGAAAAGTGACTAAAGGTTGTCCACAAGGGTCATGTAGCAGCCCTGGTTATTGGAAAATTCAATTCAACTCCTTGTTAAAAATGCCTTTTCCGAATCATGTCATTGTAAATGCATTTGCTGATGATTTACTAATAGTATTAAAAGGGAAAACCATATTAAGTGCGGAAGCACTGGCCAACCAAGTCCTGACAACAGTTTACCGTTGGTCTGTTGACAACAAAATAATATTTAGCAATAACAAATCGAAAGTTCTTTTTATTTCCCGGGGGCGTTACCAAACCCCAAATACCAAAACGCGTTTTTAGTTTCAACATAAAAATTATGGTTTTTTTTTCAAATGTAAATATTAGATGTGTTATTTTTTAGTATTTTGATGAGAAATATATTTTCCCATCTCATTGTTTATTATCAGAAAAAAGAATCCTGCAGTGTCTAAAGTCGACTTAAGGAAGAACACTCTTGTGTTCTTCACTGCCACTCTAACAAACAAACATTCTTCATCATCAACAGCGCACAGGCCCCCAAGAGTGCACACGATACACTAGTACTTGAAGATAATCAGTAATGCCATGCTTACAGAAATAATTTACGAGCGTGTAAACTGAAACGCCCAACATATAATCCATAAACAATATTTCAACTATTCAAATTGGACAAAGTGGATTTAAAACACTTTTTACAGTTAAAAGTAAATTTCTGGCTTACAATAATTTTACATTGTCGAAAGCTGTATGTTAATGTATGTATGTGATGTGATAAATAATGAGAGTGTCGAGTGATCAGGAAAAAGGATTCGATACGCAAGTTACTAGATAGCTGACTCCTTCTGAGTCATCAGTTTTATAACAACCCTAAGATCCATATACATTTGATTTTAATATATAAATTTTGGTATTAATTTTGACTGAAGTCCCCCAAGTCTAATTCTTCAATCACAAATTTAAGTGTTAATATTTAATTTTTTATATGTAGAAAATATTAATCAAAAATGAATATTAACACACAAGATTATTTTACAGAGAACAAAATTTTCGAGAAGGGTTTGGTTGTATTTATACGAGTATTATCATTTCACATTTGGTAATATATTTTATAATTGAGATTAATATTCAGATAAAATATACATAACAGTAAAAATTATAACCCCTAGTTATGATAGCTACCTTGTGTCTTTATAAACATTAGATTAGGTTAGGTTAGGTTACAGTGGCCGTCCCAAGAGAGAACACACATAGGCCGCAAGCCGGCCCCTTGTGATACCACAAAGTTATAAACATTAGTTTGAAAGCCCAGTTTAAACGGTAACCAAAACGCTTTAAAAAATATTTTTTTTAAATTTGTTCAATTCTTAAGTTGTATTTTATACGTGATAACCCTTTCAGAGATGGAATGACGCATATTTTATTAAAACTTCAGTTTTAATGTATTAAAGAGATTATGTTTACGATATGTTCACACAACATTAACTCGATTATTGTTAATAATGGAATATTTGCAGCCCTGGTAATAAAAGATTTTACAGTAAACGGCAGGTTGATCTAGAAGAGCGTTTCAAAGATTAATTACTGAGACTTTCATCTTTGCAGACTACTTGAACCACTCCTCACACCCCAACAATATCTTTATTTCTCTTACCTCCTTCAAGTCGATCAACATTTCAACTCAAACGAAATATCTTTAATAATGCTAGCGCTTTGATGTAGACATTATTTAGTCTACACTACATTTCATTCTAAAGTTACAAATAGGAAAAAAGTTACAAAGCCGTATATCAATGACAGAATTATATTCGTAGTTTACCTGTTGTAACCATATATTCAACAATATTTTACGTTATCTCTTTTGTGAAAACAAGTGAGTGTAAAAATTCAATCTTGAAAACTAAATTATTGTGAAGCCAGTCAAAATGGTAGATCGATTTTCGAAGTGAGATTTCATTTCCGGGAAAACAGATCATTCCAGCAGACAAGGAGGTGGACCCTGCCTGTAGTTTTATTACAGAGGTCCTTACACTGTCTGAACTGTTTCCGGTCTCTATATTGAGTGGCTGAGGAGTTTGTGTTTCTTTCTTCAGTAATATTACTTTGAGACTTTTTGTACACACGTGGTCGTTACGATATGAGAGATCAAGTTAGGCAGCAATGGGGGCAAGTAAACCCTCCACCAGGACAAGAGGTCACCAATTTGTGGTGCGAAATGTCATCAGGTCAAAAATGAGAAAGAAATGATAAAAATGTATTCATACAGTATAGAAAAAGAGATATCTTTAAACAGAAAGATTATATTTCTTTCTCTTTATATTTAGAATAATATAAACTAGGTGAAAATTTGACTTAATTTTCACCTCATGGAAAAATAACTTTTTTCACCTAGAACTCTAACCCGAGAGGGTTTAAAGTTTCAGACTATCATCAAATTGACTTTAGCTCTAAATGAAAGAAATATATTATATTTATGCTTCACAGTGTATTTATATATATTATATATAAATATACAGTAGTATATTTATATATATTTATCACAGTGCTTCTATCAAACATAAAATATTTGACCCATTATTCCAAAAGTTTGAGGACACAATACAAGTCATACACTTTTACGGATCATAATGAAATCATACACATAAATAGTACCTCTTGAAGGAATTAGCTCAGCACTTTTTTTCCGAAATTACAAGAACAAAAACACGTGTAAGAGTATATTTTGAATTTTTTTAAAAATGTTTCTTTCAATAAAAAACGGCTAAGTTTTAATAATATAATAAGTTTTAAGTTTAAAAATTTAATACTATCAACCTTTCTGACGTGTCTGTACTTCAACTCGAGGTTGACGACAAAAGAACTGGAGGTGGATATTATAACCACCTCTCGTTAACGAGCCATTAGTTCATTGGTTGATGGAGCTTATCTACCATAATGTTCACTCTAAATGTATTGATTGTCATTGCGATGTTAACCAAATGATTAATGATAAAAATATGCTCCATATATATTTTTCTTACATAGAGAACAATATATACTGTAATATATTGTTGTTATTTATGTAAAACAAATACTAATCTCATGTAAAGTAATTTACTACCACTGTGTTAATTAATAACTTCACTTTACACACTCATCCTATTGATATGTTAAAAGTTTAAGTTTATAATATAAATACAAAGTTGACCTTCCAACTCTATACAAGGTTTTAATTTTGACACTTGAGTCTTTGGTAAATTGGACAACCTTAGTCTAGAAAGTTCAGAATTTTGTTTATAAGTCGTAGTATACTGTTGGTGAGAACAAACAAGAAAGGATGGAAAAAAAATCAGGGAAGGGAAAAGGTTAAGGAATGCGTGTAAAAGCAGAAAGTGTGCTTACGAAAGCGGTAGTGTCCTAAAAGGAGATAAGCTATGCTATATGAACTGGAAGAAATTGCACATTTTCCC
The DNA here is from genome assembly GCA_026182355.1 of Hermatobates lingyangjiaoensis. Taxonomy (NCBI): domain Eukaryota; kingdom Metazoa; phylum Arthropoda; class Insecta; order Hemiptera; family Hermatobatidae; genus Hermatobates; species Hermatobates lingyangjiaoensis. The sequence goes on along the minus strand of JAPFBL010001096.1, from coordinate 56,571 downwards.
TGTAACCCTTTTGACATTTGATGTTCTCTTGACTTCCGCCACATTCATTCCTTCTTATCATTAAGATAGGTACCCAACTATATTGCCTATAACATACATAATATTATTGATTTCAAAGTTTCCATTATATGCGTGTTAACTTGTGTTTTAGATACAACCTGAAGATGCTATATTTAGAATGTTAGATTCTTACCTTGGATTCTAAACATAATTAAATAAAAACAATAAGTTATTTCACTACTCAAAAAGGTAACAAGTTACAAATAATGATCTACGCAGTTAACTTTTAAACCCATTAAAAAGGGAATATGTGCATACTTCCCTTTTCATTTCTACTATAAAAGCAAATTGATTTGGAGGTAATGATTACAACTCCGTCTGTTATATATATATATATATATATATATATATATATATATATATATATATAATATATATATATAGTTCAATATAAACAAAGAAACATAGAGAAATCAGAAGAACACACTTACAGTCTCTAATTTTCGGTTTGAACCGTCTTCAGGAGAGATAAGAGAGGGAAACCAAGCGCACTGGATCAGAGACGGTTGGAGACCAACAGTGTTGCCGCATGCGCGCCCGTTCACAGAAAATAAGGTAGACAGGAATCAATTTATAATTAATTTATAATTTATAAAATAAAATAATGGAATATGAAAACAATAAATATATAAAAAAGAAAAAATTGAAAAAATAAGGGAAATTGATACAGAGAAATTGATACATAAACAAAAGCGCTGACTATGCTATGATAAAATAAAATAAAACTAAGAATACAAATAATAATAACAAATGAAATAATTTAATAAAAAATGTGAAAAGGCAAGGAACTTTTAGACATTATCGCTTTAGATTGAGGCCAGGTGCACTACGCGCACTTAATAGCCAAATATGGGCTTCTTCGGAGGCTCGTAGTGTGAGATCTTTGCTGTCAGGGGGTATTTGTCGCAGAATCTGTAACCTGTAGCACTCATTAAAAGGGAGACCGTGGCTATTGGCATGTATGGCAATGGGAAGATGGGAGCGACTATTGACTGAAGCTCTGTGATTGTTCATACGGAGACTAAGCTTGGTGGATGCTTGGCCTACGTAGAACGAATCACACTTGGTACACTCCAAACGGTACACACAGTTTTTGGAGGTACACGAGCAGTCAGTTGCAACAGGATAGAGGGTGTTATGGGGGGGAGCTGTGAAGTGTGGTTGGGGATTTATAATGGGACACGTGAGGCAACCTCGACGTCCGCACAGTTGCGCTCCAGAGGGCAAACTGTTTGCCCTCGTGGAGGTTAGCCTCCTGTGCGAAAGAAAATTGCCAAGGTTGGGAGGACGTCTGTAGGATAGGCGTGGCGGATTAGGAAAGGTTTTGGAGGTGGCTGGGGAAGAGGATATGATCGGGAAAAGTTCTTTAATGATGGTACCCAGTCTGTGGATACCTGGGAAGTAGGTTGTTATAAGGTAGGGAGACCCAGAGGGAGAGGAAGAGGAGGTTGATGTAGGATTGTGTGGGATCGTGGCAGGAACCAGTCTTCTGGTTAGGAAGGGGAGAGGGTAACCTCGCTCTACAAATTTACTTTTTAGGCTATTGATATGTAGGTGTTTATCTTGTAGTCTGTTACAAATCCGGTGAATTCGTATGGAGAGGGATCTCGGAATGGATTTCTTAATGTGGGGAGGGTGGCAGCTATTGAAGTGTAGATATAAATGGGGATTAGAGGGTTTAGAATGGACGGAAGTAATGAGAGAACTATTGTTGAGGGTGATATCGACATCAAGAAAGGTAGTGGATCTGTTGGAAATGTTATGGGTAAAGGAGATGGAAGAGCAAAAAGATTTGAAGTTGTCGATGAAGACTTCCAACTCGGAAATGCCATGGGTCCAGATAAAGAAGATGTCATCGATGAAGCGGGTATACAGTGAGGGAAGAAGGTGGCAGGTTTGGAAAAAACTATTTTCAAGGTGAGCCATGAACAGATTGGCAAAGGAGGGAGCCATTCTAGTTCCCATGGCCGTTCCTTTGATAAATTCAAAGGAACGGCCATGGGAACTAGAATGGCTCCCTCCTTTGCCAATCTGTTCATGGCTCACCTTGAAAATAGTTTTTTCCAAACCTGCCACCTTCTTCCCTCACTGTATACCCGCTTCATCGATGACATCTTCTTTATCTGGACCCATGGCATTTCCGAGTTGGAAGTCTTCATCGACAACTTCAAATCTTTTTGCTCTTCCATCTCCTTTACCCATAACATTTCCAACAGATCCACTACCTTTCTTGATGTCGATATCACCCTCAACAATAGTTCTCTCATTACTTCCGTCCATTCTAAACCCTCTAATCCTCCATTTATATCTACACTTCAATAGCTGCCACCCTCCCCACATTAAGAAATCCATTCCGAGATCCCTCTCCATACGAATTCACCGGATTTGTAACAGACTACAAGATAAACACCTACATATCAATAGCCTAAAAAGTAAATTTGTAGAGCGAGGTTACCCTCTCCCCTTCCTAACCAGAAGACTGGTTCCTGCCACGATCCCACACAATCCTACATCAACCTCCTCTTCCTCTCCCTCTGGGTCTCCCTACCTTATAACAACCTACTTCCCAGGTATCCACAGACTGGGTACCATCATTAAAGAACTTTTCCCGATCATATCCTCTTCCCCAGCCACCTCCAAAACCTTTCCTAATCCGCCACGCCTATCCTACAGACGTCCTCCCAACCTTGGCAATTTTCTTTCGCACAGGAGGCTAACCTCCACGAGGGCAAACAGTTTGCCCTCTGGAGCGCAACTGTGCGGACGTCGAGGTTGCCTCACGTGTCCCATTATAAATCCCCAACCACACTTCACAGCTCCCCCCCATAACACCCTCTATCCTGTTGCAACTGACTGCTCGTGTACCTCCAAAAACTGTGTGTACCGTTTGGAGTGTACCAAGTGTGATTCGTTCTACGTAGGCCAAGCATCCACCAAGCTTAGTCTCCGTATGAACAATCACAGAGCTTCAGTCAATAGTCGCTCCCATCTTCCCATTGCCATACATGCCAATAGCCACGGTCTCCCTTTTAATGAGTGCTACAGGTTACAGATTCTGCGACAAATACCCCCTGACAGCAAAGATCTCACACTACGAGCCTCCGAAGAAGCCCATATTTGGCTATTAAGTGCGCGTAGTGCACCTGGCCTCAATCTAAAGCGATAATGTCTAAAAGTTCCTTGCCTTTTCACATTTTTTATTAAATTATTTCATTTGTTATTATTATTTGTATTCTTAGTTTTATTTTATTTTATCATAGCATAGTCAGCGCTTTTGTTTATGTATCAATTTCTCTGTATCAATTTCCCTTATTTTTTCAATTTTTTTCTTTTTTATATATTTATTGTTTTCATATTCCATTATTTTATTTTATAAATTATAAATTAATTATAAATTGATTCCTGTCTACCTTATTTTCTGTGAACGGGCGCGCATGCGGCAACACTGTTGGTCTCCAACCGTCTCTGATCCAGTGCGCTTGGTTTCCCTCTCTTATCTCTCCTGAAGGCGGTTCAAACCGAAAATTAGAGACTGTAAGTGTGTTCTTCTGATTTCTCTATGTTTCTTTGTTTATATTGAACTATATTTGTCCGTTTTGGATCGTATTTCCAACGAAAAAAAGTGTATATATATATATATATATATATATATATATATGAAAAAAGACAACAAATAGAAGAAGCGAGAAAACTTACTGGGTCGATATTTCGAACTGAAGTTCGTCGTCAGGGAGAAGAAGGGAAGAAGAAGGGAAGAGGAAGAGGCACGTGCGTCCACTCGTACAAGCAGAGGGCTACTGGGGGCTCCAGGCGGCGGTCACCAGTTGTAGTATCTCGAGGCGCTGCAGGCTAATCCCCCGTGAACGACACCATTCCACCACGAGCGAACACGCGTACCGTATAAGTCTTTTGTTGTCTTTTTTCATTTATATATCTGTCCGGTTTGGACCGTTTTAATATTTTGATTTATATATATATATATATCAAACCACCATACAAAATGAAAAAAAAAAGACTAACATCTTTCAACCGTAACAAGCTGTCTTCACCAGAGTCAAAAACCCAACTGAGATGTACACATAAAGATTTCACATAAACACGTGAAATAACAATCAATGATCAAACCTCAATATGAAATGGGATGGATATAACATATTTTAACATAAATTAAAAGAAAATAGTTGAGTTACTTGTTCTTTTAGAGTTTTCTAACATTTTGATCATACAGGCTCCGTCGAAAAAAGTGTAACCCCTATCTATAGATAGCCAATGTCTCTTCAAATCAAATTATCATTTAAAAAATTACAAGTACTATGAAAAACTGATAAACTCAGTGGGACAACTAGTATGTGGTTTCCATGGCGCAATAGTCAATTGAAGACTCCCTTTGTAGAAGAGTCAGTAAACAACGCAAGTAATCAAATCCACTTTGTTCTTGTAGCCGACGTTGATTCTGTTGTCCACTCCCCCTCCGTATTTCCATACCAAACCCTCCATTCCCGAAACAAAAGGCCTTTCCTTTGTCTTCCCTTCGACCTCATTTAAAGCTTCAACTTGCCTTCAAAACAAAAAGAAAACCGCATTAAGTTTTTTTACAGGTTCATTTAATTAGTGTAACTCACTCTTCAACGTAAAATTACTTTTTTTTAAACTTTTTCTAAAACTGTGTGTGTGTGTGTATGTGTGTGTTTCAATTACACTGAAAATTATAATTAATTAATTATTATTGTTATTAATTATTATTATTAATATTGTTAGAAAATCATCTTTATTGATACATTTTGAACAGTGGCAACATATATAGTCAATCAATGATCAAACCACAATATCAAATGGGGAAAAAAAGACTAAGATCTTTCAACCGTAACAAGCGGTCTTCGTCAGAGTCAAAAACTCAACTGAAATGTCTTACTCAACCTGGTTGAAAGATCTTAGTCTTGTTTTCCCATTTCATATTGTGGTTTGATTATTGATTGTTATTTCACGTGTTTACATGAAATCTTGTATACAATATATAGCCAATATATGGGATCTATTCAACCTAATCAAGAAGAATTAAATTTGCATTTAGTATTTTCTTATATTTTCATATTCAAATCACTCAGGAGGGTGGGTGATCTTGTTATTACACATAGCTAGATCAAATTTTTGTTTGTAAAGATTATTTTTAAATTCAAAATGGTAATCGACAACACAAGAATTAGCTAACTGGATTATAGTAGTAGCGTTAACAAAAAATATGTATGAACTTAACGTAAAATAGACAATTATGAAAAACATTGAAACAATGTCATCATTCTTTTATTAAACAGTTAAAAACTGTTTTAAAAACTCAACACAAAATATTTTCCAAATTTTGATAGGTATATCAGAAATTTTTTTTATCAAACTGAATACATGAATTAGTATAAACATTAGGAGTGGTTTATTCAAGTTAGACTCATTGTTAACTAGAGCTAAAATTTCCTCTACCAGTGTAGACAGCTAGAAAATAGTTTTTACTTATTTCATCCTAAAATAATTTATTTTCCTTGGATTTTCCAGCCTTGTATATTTGTTTCCTACTCTTTATTTCTTTTAAAACTATAACGAAGACAAGTTTTGTTTTGGTTCAAAGACGTTAGTCCCAATTCTGAATTTCTTGTTGTGATTTAGACTTTGATAAGTACCTGAACTCTTACGAGTTGTGAAAAGGCAAAACATGTAAATACATTGATAATAGGAGATTATAAGGACTGATAAGATGATATTTGGTGGCTGTGCTTGACTGTTTAGCCAGCTTACCTCTGCCTAGGCTTGGTCGTTGATATCAGCCACTTTGTTGACACTGAAGTAAGCCCTGCGCGAGTCTCTGTTCTGATTGTCGACTCGCAGTAATACCTGATGTAGCCGAACTTGCCTTGGAAGGAGCAGGGAAGCTGGGGCGGCAGAGTGAATGTGAAAGCGAATAGGTGCAAGCCCTAAGTCAGCTCCTCTCGGTAACCTAAAACCATCCAATCAAACTCAACCAACTTATAGATCCTAAGTACAACATATATTGTATACTGGGGTAAATCAAAGTCTCTACACATAACAAAGAAGCTTTTTATTATTCTACGCGTTTTGAACACTTCGTGTTCATCGTAGGTAAACTTCTACAATACAAATTACTAGTTAAAAGTTACAAAAACAACAGGAATTGTATACAATAAAATGAAAAAAGAATGACATAACGAAATGAAGGAGTAAAGGACCGATGATTGTCGAGTGTTTCACCGAGGTATTTAGGCTGAGTTGGGTATGCTTACAAACAGTGACAGCCATAAGTGCTATAAAGACAGCCAGGAAACACACTATTATTGAAGCAAGAGTCCTTCTTTTTATTCGTTTATTTGTATACATCTTATAGAAACAATCTGAGAAAATTTGAATGGTCCAGAATTTACTCATTAAGACACGATGATGAATATTGATTAAGGCTTTATTTATTTCAAAAGCTTTCAAGTATCTTTAAATTTGCTTCTAAAATGTGAGATGGAAATGCAATATATATACAAAACTAAAGTTTATCAAGACTCGGTCAGTTTTTCAGGTTCAAATTAAACTCTCATTGCCAACGTTTCGGTCTTTGTTTAAAACTTTTTTCATAGGCAGAAGTATAAATTTTAAAACAGAAAAACTAAGTATTACATTACAAATTATTTTACAAAGAAAAATAGTATGTGGATTTTAACAACTGTAGTCTGAATGAACTATATATATATACGAGGGTCGTCCAGAAAATAAGTTCCGTTTTGGTCTGTAGGGCGGTAGGAGTGGTTTTTGCCAAATCCGGCAACACCGCTCGAAAGAGGAGAGGTGGGGGAATAGAATGAGGGGTGGGGGACCTCAGTCGGTCAATTACCAACGTCAGGGCAGGTAGTTGAAATGGAGCCCTCCATGTCACGTCCCGCCACCTCGATCCCCGTTCCCTCTCGAGTTGTTTTGCTCGGAGTGATTCAATTTCTTTATGCACAGGGTTTCAAATCAGTTCAAATTCACGAACAGCTCATTTCTGTTTATGGAGAAGGTGTAATGAGTGAATCAATGGTGAGGAGATGGGTACGTGAATTTAAGGCGGGAAGACATTCACTTGAGGATGAAAGTGGGAGAGGCAGACCCTCAGTTGAGACGGACGAAATTGTCGCAGAAATCGACAATGCGATTCGCAAAGATCGTCGTTCAACCCTGGATGAACTCCACCTGAGTTTCCCAGACATCTCACGATCCCTCATCCATGAGATCGCCTCGGAAAAACTTGACTTTCGGAAAGTTTCCGCCCGGTGGGTCCCTAGAGAGCTGAATGTCTTCCCGCCTTAAATTCACGTACCCATCTCCTCACCATTGATTCACTCATTACACCTTCTCCATAAACAGAAATGAGCTGTTCGTGAATTTGAACTGATTTGAAACCCTGTGCATAAAGAAATTGAATCACTCCGCGCAAAACAACTCGAGAGGGAACGGGGATCGATGTGGCGGGACGTGACATGGAGGGCTCCATTTCAACTACCTGCCCTGACGTTGGTAATTGACCAACTGAGGTCCCCCACCTCTCATTCTATTCCCCCACCTCTCCTCATTCGAGCGGTGTTGCCGGATTTGGCAAAAACCACTCCTACCGCCCTACAGACCAAAACGGAACTTATTTTCTGGACGACCCTCGTATATATATATATATATATATATATATATATATATATATATATATATATATATAGGTGTATAATAAAATCGGGATTCGGTCAATTTTCCAGGATCAAAATCAAACTCTCAATGCCGACGTTTCGGTTTTAAATAAAACCGAATATATATATATATATATATATTGGTAAATTTTGGTAGCAGTCCCTCCTGTAAACATACATTGTTAAAAATCTGACCATATTTTGCTGAAACTTGTTTCTTACTAAGTTTTTCAAGTTTTCTAAATAGAGTTCTTGTCACTATATCCACAGTATACAATATTCTTCCGATAGTCGACATGTTACATGAGTCCATGTTTCTGCTGTCCTCAGCCATTATCAAGACATAAATGAGTTTTGAAATAATTTGTTCCTTTATATAAGAGAAGTAAAATTCGTTGAGAAGGTTGGGGATTAAAGTTGTTTGTCTAAATTCATTGGGTTGAGTGACCTGGTTAGGGGTTTGTTGCCTCTACCTGGAGAGGTCCCACTTGACCTGGGGTTGATTTAAATAGTTTTAATATTTTCTCACTATTTTCCAACTGGATGTTAATATATGGCTTCGTTTTCTGTATGAGTATGGCTTCTGTTATTTTGAGTCTATGCTGGTCCTGTTCTTTTTTTATTATTCTGGTTCCTTCGACAAGCGCTTCTCAATTCTGAAGGAATATCTACACACAAGGGAAAACAGGAAAGGAATTGAGAAAACAGCTGGAACCATACATAAAATATACTACAGGAACCAATATTCTGACAAGCATAAAATTGATGAAAGGATACTGAAGGACATCATAAGAAACAACACAAAGTGCAAAAATGAAAATGATAGAGTCTCACTGGTTACTTATTATAAGAGCCCTACAATAAGTAGCCTTTTTACGACTAATAACAGCCGCTGCAAAAACTCTCCACTGAAGGAAACAAATCTAGTGTATGAGTACCAATGCAACTATGGGGACTGTGAAACCCAAAAACGCTCATACATTGGAATGACTACTACTACACTCTCTAGAAGACTGACCATGCACTTGATATCCGGAGCCCCCAAAAAACACACAGAGCAAGTCCACCATACAAAGCTAACCGAGAAGCGCTTGTCGAAGGAACCAGAATAATAAAAAAAGAACAGGACCAGCATAGACTCAAAATAACAGAAGCCATACTCATACAGAAAACGAAGCCATATATTAACATCCAGTTGGAAAATAGTGAGAAAATATTAAAACTATTTAAATCAACCCCAGGTCAAGTGGGACCTCTCCAGGTAGAGGCAACAAACCCCTAACCAGGTCACTCAACCCAATGAATTTAGACAAACAACTTTAATCCCCAACCTTCTCAACGAATTTTACTTCTCTTATATAAAGGAACAAATTATTTCAAAACTCATTTATGTCTTGATAATGGCTGAGGACAGCAGAAACATGGACTCATGTAACATGTCGACTATCGGAAGAATATTGTATACTGTGGATATAGTGACAAGAACTCTATTTAGAAAACTTGAAAAACTTAGTAAGAAACAAGTTTCAGCAAAATATGGTCAGATTTTTAACAATATATATATATATATATACAAATTCAATAATATATCAACCGTTGGATAGAATAGGTGTATAATAAAATCGGGATTCGGTCAATTTTCCAGGATCAAAATCAAACTCTCAATGCCGACGTTTCGGTTTTAAATAAAACCGACTAGACAGTCTAGTCGAAGGTTTTGTCCGGCTAACATTGTTGTTCCTTTAAATAATGTAAATTTCATTTTCTTAGTTAAAAAATTCTTACTTCTGCCTATGAAAAAGGTTTTAAATAAAACCGAAACGTTGGCAACGAGAGTTTGATTTTTTATCCTGAAAAATTGACCGAACCCCGATTAGAGAACACACTTATATATATATATATATATATATATTATATAACAAAATTTTATCAGGACTCGGTCAGTTCTTCAGGTTCAAATTAAACTATCATTGCCAATGTTTCGGTTTTATTTAAAACCTTTTTCAATGGTATAAATATAAAATTTTGAAACAGAAAAACATTACATATAAATTATAATTATAATTTACATTACATTATAAATTATTTTACAAAGAAAAATAATGAAATTTCCACAATTGCCGTTGAGATACTATGGAGAGATGTATGGTGAGGCAGCAGCAGCGCGCTGAGCCTCACCATACATCACTGCATGCCTCACCTTGGATAGTTCACCTATTGAGCGTGACGTATCCTCAGCTCCTATGACAACTATCTCAGATGTCAGATAGATAACGACTGCTGTTAGCTCAGGAATAACATCTAATTTGGACCTATTGACCTACAATAGCACCAGGAATCACTCCTAAGGCATCCACTAACAAAAAGATGATGGAATAAATATGATGATTTTGGCCGCGAAGAGGCACTTGGTGAGGCATGCAGTTCTCCTGCCTCATGTAAGGAGGCGCTGGTGATCGCAGAGATTATGACGCCCGGCTAAAGAATAATAGAATAAGTGGTAGAAAGCTACAGTAGCCCGTCAATTATTGCCGCCTTCCAATTATTCTTTCATATTGTTTACCTTCATGTAATTCCGTCAAAATTGCGAGATCGATTTTTTTCACGATCACTGTACTTTACTTATAATAAAATGAGGTCATGAAATGTTCGCATTAAGACTACGCCGAATTAGGATTGCATTAATTATAATTTCTCCATTTTTTCTATTCCATTTTCTAAAAGTATCATTTAAAACTGTAGAGTGAAACCTTTAAGAAAATATAAGACCAAAAGAAACAAAAGGTGAAAATTGAAATGATTGATTGACAAAAGCGTTAAACCACAATGCCTCACTTGAAGTAAATATCTTTTATTTCCAGGGAATTAGAAGAAGATGACTGATGCAAGGTGTATTAACCAAGTTATATTAAATACATGAAATCAAAAAGAAATCTTAACTTATTACTGTTTTAAGTTGTTTATGATTTTTGAAAAGCTATTAAATTTATTTTTGGCGTGATAAAGATTAAAGGCAACAAGGCTGAATGGGCTAAGGCAGCAGTTTACTTAAAATGCCTCAGGGAAAAACAAAATCTCATCAGAAAAAACAACTTGTCTAAGTGAATTAACTTTAAACAGCACAGCATTATCTTTAATGTAGTTCATAAATATTTACAGATTAAAATTAAAGAATTCTCTGTTCTTTTATTGGAATTAAGTTAATATTCTTCGATAAATACAAATTGGTGTAATCAATAACGCTATATTAATTTTTTAACAGTTTTTCATTCTAACGTAGTGCAATCAGTTATTATGTGTTATTTACTCATTGCAGGGTAAAAAGGTAATGAAATGGTCTCCACATATAAAAATTGAATCGTATAAACAACGCGTTTCGAACACGTAGTGAAGTTCACTACGTGTTCGAAACGCGTTGTTTATACCATTAAATATTTATATGTGGAGACCATTTCATTACCTTTTTACCCTACAATGAGTATTTCATTTTCAAATGGATACACGCCTGATAAATTGAACTCTTCAATTAACGTGGTAATAAAATGCAAGTATACTAAATACCGAAGAACTTGACAAAGAGCAGATCACGAGAGGGTGAGACAAAATTAGCGAGGCAAGCCAGTTTCTTTCACTCGAAAGACAAAGTAGAGATAACCTGGTGTGAGATAAACTTGTTAATTTACTTTAGCAAGAGTTTAGTCAGCTAGTCATGGGGTCTGAGGTTTCAACAGGTTTACAGAGCTCTAGGATCCCCAAGTGCATTTTAGAAGCTACATTGATGACACATACAAACATATGAAGACACACAAGTCCCAATGTGAATATGTGTGTGTGTGTGTGCATTAGTAAATGTGGTTTTAAAAGTGTTGTAGACAATATAGTTCAAACCACTGAAATATATCAAAGTAATATTATAACATTATAATCTTTATAATGTGGATGTCTTGCATAGTTTTTGGCAATTTTTACCGAACTACTAACTGAAGAAAAATAATGTATTATAATCATAAAATTGATATTAGTCTCAAATAAAAAAAAATACAATTACAATCTTTTCAATTTTATCTTAATTTAAAGTTCATAACCTGTGCAATCTGTTATAGTGCGGTATTTATTCATATTTGGAGATTTCAAAAATTACGTTTCCACAAACACACACACACAAATGTAATATGAAATGGTTAGTGTTGTATTGAAAATATAAAATCCCGATCCAGATGGTGTTAATAATCCTAGTAGCTGTTAGGCCTGATGAAAATACTAACTCTTTTGCAAAAGAGTGACTAGATTATTTATATGTTTGAAGACCTGGCATCACTGACTGTTATTAATAAAGCACTGATTTGATTTCACAATGCTTCCAATAATAATGCCATTGTAAAAGCAAATCTATAATAACATTATATAGTTGCAGACATTTATTGACTTATGGAAATAGAAGCAGTTGAACTATTTCTATTATTGAAGGGACGTAACTTCTAACCTGTATATTGGCAGTCGAAGGGGAATGATATAACGAGATTTTCGTCAATGACCTGATCTGAACCACAAACCCGAAATCCAACCCTTTGAGATGGGTTTGACTTGGGGCAACAAATCACTTAAGCCTCCACCGGGACCCTTGAAATATTCAGTGTGACCCGGACCAATTGTATGGGAGTTGCTTTGAATCAGAACAGCTGGTAATTTATCGTAATATAAATGTTACGATTTAGTTACACTCAACTAAATAAATGTTCCCATCAACTAGATTGTAATTACACTGACAATCGACTGAAAAGGAGTTATGAATTACCATAATTTATACAACTGTGCTCCAGTGTTGAGAGTTACTGTTTGACCTAAGACAGGTAAGGTGATAAAACTGATCGACTTTGAGGTCATGTGTCCAAATTAACTGTTATAATATGCAGTAGAACCTCGTAGTACGAGCGCCTCATTGTACGATCGATTCGCTTTACGAGCTGCCAGTCGTAAGAATTTTCGTCTCATACGACAGGTGAAACTTCGTAGTACGCACGCCTACAAAACATATACAGAATGTTTTTATCTATTTATTACAATTTCACCTTTTCTGTTTAAAAAAATTAACTTAAAACAAGGTTGTTAACCATACTATTTCATATTGGTTTCAATACGAAAAATTGCTTCGTTATACGAGTAAACCACAATACGAGCATAGGTCTAGGAAAGAATTACATTCGCACTGGGGGTTATATTGTATTGTGTTTAAACCTATCAATTTTATTTACTACTCTCTTTCATGATCTTAAAACCTTAAAGGAAATTCACGACCTCTGGATGAATTCATGACCACTAACTCATACAGTATACAAGTATACAGCACTTTTGTTAAGTATTATCCACTTGTTGAGAGGTTTGGTGTATCACACAAACCTACTCTTGCAATGCCTACAGCCACCATGGAATGCTGTTTTAAACATGGACTGTGCCTGATCACCATCAGGTCAGTAAATAGAAATCGAAGATATAAAAAACAGTTTGGCAGCCTAACTCCACAGATAACAAGTGTTGTCATCTGCTGGTTGCGGGATCCTCACAAGGTGTAATGAAGTGTTTTAGTACACAACTACAGTGTCACATAGATCCCAAACACATTTGATTCGTAATTGTCTACCAAAAGGCTATAAACTATCAAAAAAACTCCTTAAATACAAAAATATGTCATTGTAGGGTAAAAAGTTAATGACATGGTATCCACATATACAAATTTTAATGGTATAAACAACGCGTTTCGAATACGTAGTGTTCTTCCTCAGGCATTAACTAAAAAATACAATGACACTAGAGAGTTATCTATAGTATACAGTAAATATAGTACAAATGAGCAAATTATATAGTAATATTTGTACTGTATTTACTGTATACTATAGACAACTCTCTAGTGTCATTGTATATTTTTTAGTTAATGCCTGAGGAAGAACACTACGTGTTCGAAACCTGTTGTTTATACCCTTAAAATTTTTATATGTGGAGACCATTTCATTAACTTTTTACCCTACAATGAGTAAATACCACATAATAAGTGAAACCACTACGTTAAAATTAAAATATGTGTTTATCTTAAGCTGGAATGAACTTTAGTTTCATTTAAGTAACATAAAATGTTACACTTTCTCATTTTAAAAAAGTTAATGAAATAGTCTCCACATATAGGAATTTCATAATATAAGCACGTAGTGTTCTTCTTCAGGCATTAACAAAAAAAAATACAATGACATCAGAGAGTTCTCTATAGTATAAAGTAAATGGTACAAAATAAAGTAAGGATACAGAGATGTACATACCCAAGGATAAGTGCCTGTGGTACAACTGACTAGAAATAGGATGGAAGTGGGTGGGGGGTATGGAGTTCATCTGTTTCATATTAGAAGGCGGGTAGATTTTTTGTTATTTTCTCCTCTAAAGGTTAGGTAGAGAGACCTTTACATTCGGTCTAAGACTAAGTATAGAAATATCGAAAATATAACCCTGAACTATAACGAAATACGAAAGACAATTATAAGAATTAAGAGGAAAAAGAACTTTTTTTTATTGTCATATAAATAATCTAAGAAAAGTTGTGCAGTTTGGAATGTGTTGATTGAGTTACACTTTTATTCTAATGACTTGCACTAAAAGGCATGATACAAGTTGATCAAAGCTTGTTTTAGTGTCCCAGTTATAGCAATAAATTAGTGTTTAATCTTTTTAATCTAGTTTCGTAGTGTTGACCCACAAACTTTGGGTTCTTGTTCTTGTACATATATCTGGCTAAATGACTTTGTGTTCATCAAGAAGCTGCTGCGTATTTTAATTCAATATATATATATATATATATATATATATATACTAAATATAAAAAACGGTCCACAAGGACTATAAAACTTTAAATTACAGAAAGCACGACACAGAAAAAAAAATAAAAAGAACACTTACAGAATTCAATATTTCGAACTGTTGTTCGTTCGTTCGAACGCGCTCCATTCTTCGACGTGGGGAGTTCGAAGAACTTCTAGTCTACTCCTGATGACGAACAACAGTTAGAAATATTGAATTCTGTAAGTGTTCTTTTATTCTTTTTTCTGTGTCGTGCTTTATATATATATATATATTTGAACCGTCTTCAGGAGAGATAAGACAGGGAAACCAAGCGCACTGTTTCAACAAGTTTCTTTCAACCTAGTTCCTTTTTCTACAAAGAAAACAGTAAATTATATATTCAATATGTAAGCTACTAAATAAATTAGGGGCCAGGTTAGCTCAGTCGTTAACGTACTCGCCTCTGAACTGATAGAACCGGGGTTCAATCCTCACCTGGCCCTCCATTATTCATGCGGGAGGTGAATAAATCTGAGCACGTCGGTCCCGAGTCTGTACGATGTCAGGTACTCGTTAAAGATCCCTACTCTAAATACACTTGAGTTAGAAAGAATTTAGGACTCCCACTGTAGAAGCAATCTTCTTTGTGTGGTGTCACAAAGGGCCAATGCTCGGCCTACGTGTGTTCTCTAATTCTGGCTGGGCGGTGTCTATCCACAACATTGTCAACAGTCCATAAATCGGTGCTTAAGACCAGTTGTAGTTATATTTGACGACAAAAAGTTATTGCGCAGAAAATTCTATATTAGTTCCATTTAGTGAGAGTTAGAGAAATTAATCATAAATGCAATGAAAACTTTCCAGGAGAAACGAAACTTTATCTGTCATATAACTCAGTTTGTGTAGGAACGAAAGCCACACATTACATTAATTTCTTGGCTCTCTAGAGTAGTTTGGATAGCTCCAACATAAGTTAGAACTCAAAAAAAGAAGCTCCTGTCATGTGTACGCTTGAGAAGTATTGATCCAACGCGCTTATGTCATGGAACAAGACTAATAACTGAGCAGCTTCTGAGAATTTATAAGAATAATAACATGCTTTATGTTAAAGTTATTGTTTGTAAAATTATCGCATCATGGTTTCAATCAGAAATAATTGTAATTCCAATATTGAAAATTGTTTTATCTGTAGAGGACAACATTTATTTTTTCAAAGATTCAATTTCCAATTCAGTTAGCAATTACCATGCTTTTTCATAAGTCTCAAGGAAAGACTCAACAGAAGGTTTTCGTTCGTTTAGGTTAACTCGTACATATTTAAACATGATCAGTTGTTACATGATACTCTTAGTGGGATCAAACAAAAAGAAAATATTAGTCTATTTGGAAAATTCAAATTATGCGAAAAGATGTAAATAGAACAGCATTATCTTAAGAATATTTTCATTATCCTCTTTACTAGTATTAAATTAGAGTTTATCTGCATTTAAGTAAACATGAGGACATTAAAATAAAGGTGCTGGATGACTCAGCGTGACACGGGTGGTTTGGTAATAGTATAAATACTTACATAAATAATTCAATGGAAGTTTTAGGTCCACATACTTCGTAAAACAACCAAAACATTGAAATGAAACAAACCATTAATCTACAATTTCAAAACCAAAAATTCCCAATTTCCACATTTTACCAAATTGTCTTAAATGATTATTGTCTTAAAACGAAGAATTCATAAAGTAAAAAAAACATTATTTTATAATTTAAAAAAAAATGTCTGAAGAGCAAGTAAACTCATATATCTCCGAAAGTCAATGTTGTTATTTCATAATCATTTTAATTACACTTGTAATTAAATTAATGGGTTTTTATTTTTATTGTTTTGCGTAATTAAGTAATTATTTCCAATTTATTTATGATTATTCCTTTTTGACTGCTTGTTTATTTGTTATTATTTTAATTTGTCTTGTTATTTTTGGCCAATGATGAATATTTTAAATCAATTCAAACATCAACATTTATATTTCATTTGAATGGCCTAAGCGTGATTCATCAGTTCGATATATCGAACTATGTATCGATGTACCGATGTATCGAATGCCTTGAGTTATAGGTATTCGATACATCGTTCGTACTTATAAGACCATTGTAAAAGTCTATCTTACGTCGACTATCATTGATATTGATAATCGACACCCAACCGTTTTTACACTCCGTACATCTTCAAGTGGGACTAATAATCGAATAATCCTGGGAATAAATACCTATTGAACGAGTAATACCAATATACACCTACAATTTCTTGTTACTAATTTGGTGGTTACACCACCAACTGTAACGGTAGGAGGCTACATCATCGATAACCCGGTAAGACAGAATTTTACAATAATGTTATGTTTTCTAACCTACATGGTACTAATAATTAGCATGTATAATTTGGACTGTTACATACCATATAAGTAAATGTACTGTATATATATATATATATATATATAAGTATATTAACAATCGTCTCTTCATTAAAACTATAAAGTCTATCACCAATATTACTAGTCGACATGTTTCGAATGTACCACATTCATCATCAGGACAATAATGAGAGTAATAGTAGGAAAGCTAGTTATATATATAGAGATGGATTATTAATGGAAAGTTTACAGGGCATCGCCCTGTATTACGGCGCATTATGGGGATTAAGGTAGGGTGGTTGGGCTCACCTACTACCTGGCTAATCTGGGTGTTTCTGTTTGCAAATAGTTTTAAAATTCGACAAGAATTATTAACTTGGATATTTACGGCTGGTTGCTTTTCTTGAATAATTATTGCTTCTAATAGTTGTAATTTAAAATGATTTCTTTCTCGAGCGATAATTTTCGTGGAATTTACCATCATTTCTCTTGTGAGTTTTGTCTTATGGACTGCTGTTGTATGGCATTTTGGCGCGCCGGCAGAAAGGTGCATAGTAATTCTTCTAGACAATGAAGTCGAAGTCATTCCTATATATGAGCTTTTACGGGCCTCACAGCTCCCGATATTACATGAGTACTCATATACAAGATTTTTTCTTTTTACTCCTTTACGCTAGGACTATTTTTCATTAATAAACTGCTTATTGAAGGGCTTTGGTAGTAAGTTATCAGGGTCAAACTATCGTCTGGCTTAATACATTTAACATGGCTTTTTATAATATTTTTCAAAACACGTTCATCAGTCTTATATTCATCTGTATATTGGTTTTTGTAGAATATTTTGTGGTTAGTGCCTGTTGTTAGGCTCTTATTATCTGAGGTGAATCTATTTTCGAGGTAGCGTCTTAGAATGTTGTCGAAATACTTGTTTGAGTAACCATTGTTGTTTAACGCTTGCTTGGTTGACAAATATTACGAAAATTCCCAGGTTGAGGCGGTCTGGTATGTTCTGTGGATTAGGGATCTGATAGTGGCGTCTTTATACCGTTGAGGGCATTCACTCTTCGCATTTAGGTATGATGCTGTGTTGGTAGGTTTCCTGTAAACAGAAGTCTGCAGTATGTTATTTTTCAGGTTAATATTTACATCAAGGAAGTTCATTCTTTTTTCAATTGCTGTTTCTATTGTAAATTTGAGACAGGAGTTATTTTCAAAGGCTGACTTGAGGTTTAGTAATTGTTCTGAATCTTTTGCAACAACGATTGCAACGCCACAATCAGATCCATAATCCACAGAACATACAAGACCGCCTCAACCTGGGACCTTTTCAACAGTAATATTTTGTCAACCAAGCAAGCGTTAATCAACAATGGTTACTCAAACAAGTATTTCGACAACATTCTAAGACGCTACCTCGAAAATAGATTCACCTCAGATAATAAGAGCCTAACAACAGGCACTAACCACAAAATATTCTACAAAAACCAATATACAGATGAATATAAGACTGATGAACGTGTTTTGAAAAATATTATAAAAAGCCATGTTAAATGTATTAAGCCAGACGATAGTTTGACCCTGATAACTTACTACCAAAGCCCTTCAATAAGCAGTTTATTAATGAAAAATAGTCCTAGCGTAAAGGAGTAAAAAGAAAAAAATCTTGTATATGAGTACTCATGTAATATCGGGAGCTGTGAGGCCCGTAAAAGCTCATATATAGGAATGACTTCGACTTCATTGTCTAGAAGAATTACTATGCACCTTTCTGCCGGCGCGCCAAAATGCCATACAACAGCAGTCCATAAGACAAAACTCACAAGAGAAATGATGGTAAATTCCACGAAAATTATCGCTCGAGAAAGAAATCATTTTAAATTACAACTATTAGAAGCAATAATTATTCAAGAAAAGCAACCAGCCGTAAATATCCAAGTTAATAATTCTTGTGGAATTTTAAAACTATTTGCAAACAGAAACACCCAGATTAGCCAGGTAGTAGGTGAGCCCAACCACCCTACCTTAATCCCCCATAATGCGCCGTAATACAGGGCGATGCCCTGTAAACTTTCCATTAATAATCCATCTCTATATATATAACTAGCTTTCCTACTATTACTCTCATTATTGTCCTGATGATGAATGTGGTACATTCGAAACATGTCGACTAGTAATATTGGTGATAGACTTTATAGTTTTAATGAAGAGACGATATATATATATATATAATATATATATATATATATATATACAGTTACATTTACTTATATGGTATGTAACAGTCCAAATTATACATGCTAATTATTAGTACCATGTAGGTTAGAAAACATAACATTATTGTAAAATTCTGTCTTACCGGGTTATCGATGATGTAGCCTCCTACCGTTACAGTTGGTGGTGTAACCACCAAATTAGTAACAAGAAATTGTAGGTGTATATTGGTATTACTCGTTCAATAGGTATTTATTCCCAGGATTATTCGATTATTAGTCCCACTTGAAGATGTACGGAGTGTAAAACCGGTTGGGTGTCGATTATCAATATCAATGATAGTCGACGTAAGATAGACTTTTACAATGGTCTTATAAGTACGAACGATGTATCGAATACCTATAACTCAAGGCATTCGATACATCGGTACATCGATACATAGTTCGATATATCGAACTGATGAATCACGCTTAGGCCAGGCCATTCAAATGAAATATAAATGTTGATGTTTATACAGATACAAGCCAAATATGGGGCGTTATTTAACAATATATGTTTAAATGAAGGACTGCTTCCAACTTTTACAAATATATATATATATATATATATACACTTTTATTTATTTAAGCATAAATAAATTTAATTGCATATAAAAAATAAATTACATTTATATAAATAAATATATATATTTAGTAAATGTAAATATTTATGTGTTTTCGATTGTAACTGCTAAAACTCTATTGCAGATTGTTTTATTATTTGACACATGGCTTTGAATAAACTGGACATATGTAACAGACATTCGTTCTTTCAACAGTTTTATCTCTATGATCCATTCGTTTGTTTTTATGTGAATGATGTTTCCATAGCTCATAAATATGCTTATTAAGTAGTGCCAAGCAGCCACTATCACCGCTTCGTGGTCACCATAAATAACTATGTCCAGTGTAGATTTCAATTGCAAATACCATCACTCACATTTAGAAAGAGAAGAATTGGGAATCAACTGGAAAGCATAATATGCAAACATAGTATAAACTGTGTTTATCAGTATACTTTACTTAAGCTAACGATAAATTATTTCAAACTTCCCTTTAGAGGTGATCACTTTGACACTGGTGTAAAATATTCCATGAGGAGCAAAACTACCGTCTTTTTCTGAAAATCAGACATCCACCGAAAATAAACCCTAGTGTGATTTACGGAACACTTTGGAATATAAGCCCTACCCTGAAAATAAGCCCTAGTTAAAATAATATGAATAATATAATTATTTAAAAAAATGCTGTTGAATTTAGTAGGTATCTCTAGCTGCCCTAATATTTCAAAGAATGGTTTGGAACAAAACATTCCAAGAAATTTCTTGTTTACCTCTACAGTTCGTTTCAAGGAATGCACTACTTATTATAAAGTTCAATTTATCTTCAAAATACAATATATTGCTACAGTCTACATAGAGTGACGGAGCAGGTACAACGTTTGTGTATTTCAGTTTTGTAAATCTGATTATTACATAGTACTTATTGTACTTGAAGCCCTCCTCCGAAAATAAGTCCTAGCACGTATTTTTGACCTAAAAAGAAACAAGACAGTCTTATTATTGGAAAAAGACAGTAATAATGCTCTCTTCTATTTAATCTTTACTAATAATATCTTGCATAGAGAAATTTTCATTTTGTACCAACCTGAATAAACTGAAAATATTCCTTTCTTTAATAAAAAAATTGTTACATGCTTTACTAGATTAGTTATGTAACAAAAATTACCCCTAGACTATTGTCATATCTTCGATATTTCTACATTAATATTTTAAATCATAGTGTTTTAGGAATCTACTTACCCTCTTTTTGAGAAAGCTATAAGAACCGTTTTAGCAAGATTTTTATCTGCGTCATTTTCATTTCTAAAGGATTTTTAAATATTTGTTACTATAATACTTTTTTTAGACAATCCATCATAGTATACTGGTAAATGACTTTTTGCGTTTAAAAACTATAACTTCCTACATACCATATGAATTCATTAAAATATCCCAGTTCTTGTTTATTAAACTTCTATTTCACTCCATACTCTTAAGAAATTTGGTAAACAAATTAAACAAATACGACACTACAACAAGAAGGAATTATTACTGTAGACATTTTTAATATTTGTAGCTATATTGTTCTTTGGAGTTATCTTAATTTTATGAACTATTTTTGTAAATGAATTAAATTATTAAATATATTTGATGATTAGTTATTTAATTTAGGTTTAGTTAGTTGCCAACGTTTGTTTGTTCTATAATTAGCAGATTAGCATTAAAATAGTAGTTACTGAAATCATGAAATCTATCATAATGAGTCTATTTGATAATATAATTATAAAAAGAAAAACAAAAGGTGGCCTCGGTCAATTCTCACATGAAGCGCTATTATACCTAGAATTTCATTTTGATCTGTCAAACAGTACTGCTTTTATCCTGCCCAAAAATATTATGAATTAATCAAAACTCAAAATTTTACATTTCATTTCAGAAAATACCTTTCCGGTTGATATAAAAATCAGAAATTTCTTCAATTATTTCATCCGTCGGTTTTATAATAATACCAAACTTTCAAAACTGTAGAGATGGTATTTAGGTCTCTAGGACAAAAATGTCCTCTAAAATCACATTTTGACCTTAAAGTGACATATTGGGAGCCAGATCAGTATCTGAACTGGGTAGGTCGGAGATTCGATACTCACCTGGTCCTCGATTTATTCAGTTGGGTGGTAAGTAAATCTGGTCGTCCTTCGGAGAGGACGTTAAACAGTCGGTCCCGAGCCTGTACAATATCAGGTGACTCGTTAAAGATGCCTTACTATAAATACACTTGAGTTAGGCAAAATTTAAGACTGCCAATATAGAATCAGCAGGTTATGTGGCTCGGTTGCCACAGGTAATGTGGTAACTAAAACGGTTGCCAATTAATAATGCGCTAATAATTAGTGCTAAGAAAAAAAGTCAATTATAAAAATCTTTATTAAAATCCGACACTCTGCATCCACTATTATCCATTTTGACTCAGATATTTCGCTGGCCAAGGTGCGACGACAAAGGAAAAGTGGATAATACAGCGCGTACTAAAACACTGGTGGATAGTATAAGAACTGCAGGTTTTTAAGCAAATTAGAGTAAATTGATTTTTTTTTTACAATAATGCAGATTTATCCCCCGGGCCGGATCGAACCCCCAGGTGGGCCGGATCCGGCCCGCGGGCCGTATGTTTGCCACCTGTGTCCTAGATAGTCAGAATGTCGTTTCCCTCCCCCTAATTTCCGACTTAGTCTCTTTGTAAAATTGAATTATAAACAATATGGAAATATTACTAGCATTATTTTTTATTTTTTTTTTCCTAATTTAAATATACACCTCGAAACTTTACATGGATCATGATTATAATATAGTTTTATAAAATAAATTCACTATAACATCGGTAATACAATCCAAACTCGACACAATACAGGTTCAAAGTAGAAGAAGAGTAAAACAAAGAATAAAGAAACAACTTACAAAACTGGAATTTTGGGGCAATTTGTCCGTTTTTCTTTATGAGAAAAGGCAGAATGAGACCGAGCACGCTGTAGACGCAACAGCAAGAAATCCTCCTCTCTTTTCTCCTGAAGAGTTTGTATGTCTTTTTTTACTCTCTATGTTAGTCTTCTTCGATTATAGAATAAATGTTACTTGACGGATATATATCATTTTAATAAAAATATTTTTTTTTTTAATATATTTAGAAGGACAAAAATTATAAACTTTCCTAACCCTGTATACTTACTGTGGTCACAACTCACCCCCTGAAAATCTAAAACTCCTCCTTAGGCGTAAAATTCATTCCCATTGAGAACCTGCTCTCCTAGAGAGTATCATCTCATTGAAGTTGTCTTCATTAGTGAGCAGTCATTCCTTAACAAGCTCAGGTTAAATACCTGAGTATTATATACATCCCTGGTCAACATTTGAAAACAGCTTATCCAAGAAATAAGTTATGAATTTAGCTCACACTCAATCTGCATTCTGTTCTCAAGTAAACAATTACACTCCTCGTATAGTGAAGGACTTTTCTAACGTAGTGTAATTACTTATTATGTGGTATTTACCCATTGTAGGGTAAAAAGTTAGTGAAATGGTCTCCACATGTAAAAATTTAATGGTATAAATAACGCGTTTCGAACACGTAGTGTTCTTCCTCAGACATTAACTAAAAAATACAATGACACTAGAGAGTTATCTGTAGTATACAGTAAATAGTATAAGTATATATACTATATAGTACTGTATACTATATATATATATCAATGATTAAACCACAATAAGAAATGGGAAAACAAGACTAAGATCTTTCAACCGTAACAAGCGGTCTTCGTCAGAGTCAAAAACCCAACTGGGTTGGCTCCCATCTGGCTCGCTAGTAAGACCCTTACAGGTATAAAGTCAGCACTCGGTGCTGAGTCAATGAACTGTCCTCCTCTGACTTATCTTTTAATTTATTACTTCCTCACAAAAACAGAACGTGTCAGTTTGAATGATATTTCTTCAACATTTTTCGTTCTTTCCTACCTAAATAACAAGATTTCACAATTTAAAAACATCTTATCTTGTTTCTGATTTGCTACTGTGGTTTGGACGTTGATTCCTCAGGGAGATACCTAAATAAATATATCCATGGCGTAACTTCCTTACATATATACTTTTATGTATTATATTGATATATCAGCTGGACTACTGATAGTACGAGTACAAAAAACAAATTTATGATACATATGTAATTCTCCATTTGAATAAATGGAGTAGCAAGGCATTTCATGTATACATTATCTGTGCCAACTTTGTATTATTATTATTCTATGACACTGACTTAAGACGAAAAACATGTTTACTTACAAAAAAATGATATTATTATAATGTAAAAATAAGAATTATTGTAAAAAAAGTGTAATTAATGCTTGTAAAACAAAATGGAACATGCTGGAATAAAATTAAGAAAAAAGTGGAATATCGTTTAAAAATGGACAAGGCAAGATTTCCAAAGTGAACTGTATAGCACACATTAATTAATAGTTTAACACAATTAAGTCGCATCTTTTTGCTTTAATCTAATTGTTCTTAATCCATCTTTTGCTTAAGATTATTAATTATTAATAAATTAATTAATTAATCAATTGATTAATTTTAATTAAATTAATATTCTTCTTAAGAGTAATATATGTTATTGTAATAACTTCATCTATATTGCTGGTTTGGTTATCTTCCTTAGTTACTTTACGTATTACTTTTATTTTTCGTCAACAATACATAAACTTAAGGTTATATAAGTTTATATGATAAACTTAACTATATAAGTTTTATATGACCTCTACAAGGTTTCTAACAGAGCATTAGTTAGACAACCTAAGCCAACCCTTTATTATTTTAGCTGCTTCCTTTGGAAACAAACTTCCTTGGCGTCAGAATTGGGCTTTTTTTAAAAGTACTTTATATGAACAATTTTTTTTGTATTTATTAAATAACTGTTTCAGTAATTGTAATCAAAAATACGGAGATTCTGTCATTGTATTTGTTATTTATATAATATATATTAATAATATAAATAACTATTCTGGCTTCTGGCTATATTAATATACACAACACATTCAATAATATATCGACCGTTTGATAGAATAGGTGTATTATCTAATTGGGATTCGGTCAATTTTCTAGGTTCAAAAATCAAACTCTCTTTGCCGACGTTTTGGTTATATTTTAAAACCTTTTTCATATTCAGAAATCATATCACAACATCCAACATATAAACTTAATGAACATGGATTGTTACAACTTATCAATATTACAAGGAGAAGTATTTCAGAGATACATACAACAAAATAACTTACAGAAGTAAGAATTTTTTGACTAAGAAAAAAGTCAATATTTTATTTATTAGTTGTAACAATCCATGTTCATATTGTTTAATGTTGGGTGCTGATATATGATTTCTTATTATCCATTGTTTGTAGGCCTATCAAAAAGGTTTTAAAATAAAACCGAAACATCGGCAACGAGAGTTTGATTTTTTAACCTAGAAAATTGACCGAATCCCGATTAGATAACACACCTATATCAATATATTTAGCATGTACATTTATGAAAATGTACTTTTAGGTTTAATCTTAAGGAAACTTTTAATGGTGAAGTCCAAATAAGGAATGTATTTAATTGATAAGAATATGAAACAAAAATTCAGAACACAGCATTCGTTTGGAAAATAATAACAACTAAAACCTTTAGCAGCACTACTGTAATACAACTAGAGCTACCCTAACAAATAGCCAAAGTTTGCAGTGAAGTAAATGAGACTGGTGTAACGTCACATACCCATTTATGTTTGTATCTACAGCTTTTTCAGAATTCCAGCATATTTAGAGAAACTAGTCAGAAAGATATTATTATCTAGTCTAATGGCAATAAAATGTGTAAAATATGGGGAATTTATAAAAAGAAAGCTCGTAAATGATTACACAAAGAACTTTACAAGATACCCATTTCTGGGACAGGTTGATGAAGAATCTCTGGGTTAAGGTCCTGCTCAAGTGATGTTACCTCTGCTGCTATAAAGTATGTAACAAAAGTATGTTACAAGATCAACCCTATGATTAGTTTTTCTAATTTTGTCCGTTTTTATAGTATCAGAGGACACATTTTTTAGAAGTAGATGATATAAGCGACAATATTTTCGTACCCTTAAAAAGCGTGTCTTTGATACTGACATAATAATTGGAATTCAAATACCGAATGTAAATCTCTCTGATAGGTGCTGTAAAGAGACTCCTGACTTGACCGTATAATAAAAGTTAACATCCATTTTGAAACTTTTAAATTTGTTTTAGAATGCCTCTAAATAAATACAAAATAAAATAATTTTAAATGCTGTAACTAATTAAGAATTATATTAATTTTTTAAGTAATATTTAATTTTTTAATTATTTATGATTTTGAAGCTATGCTTACTTCAAATATGAAACAATAATCCATTCACGAATAACAATAAAAGATATATTATAGATAGACTATAATCCTTCTTGTTCAACTTCAAGTGTGTTAAACTTAACGAGAAATATAATTAACTGCATATATTTTATAAACGGCACCTAGAAATTCAATCAAAAAGCTTTAAAATGCACAAATGCTTAGATCTTATTAAACACGAGTAGGAACAATAAAGAACTTCTTAGGAATCGTTGCTTTATCAGAAAACCTGCAAAGAATAATTAAAAAAACAAAATTTAAGCAATTGTACAAAATTAACTGTAAATAGTTTAACTTTGAAAAGTTATAAATTGACCAGTACAATTGTTGTTAGTTTTAATCATACATTTGAAAGGATTAAAGTTGTAATGTGTAACCACCTTGAGTCAATTGTCAGAATAGTTTTATAACAAAAGTTAATATATTGAGTTGAGTTTTATAAATTTAAATCATTTTGGTCATTTATCATAATAACTAATAAACAAACAAAATAACACCCCCCCCCCCCATATTTACTACAGATATAAGATATTACTTTTTTGTCTAATACTACTCTTATAATAAAATGAGGTCATGAAATGTTCGCATTAAGACTACGCCGAATTAGGATTGCATTAATTATAATTTCTCCATTTTTTCTATTCCATTTTCTAAAAGTATCATTTAAAACTGTAGAGTGAAACCTTTAAGAAAATATAAGACCAAAAGAAACAAAAGGTGAAAATTGAAATGATTGATTGACAAAAGCGTTAAACCACAATGCCTCACTTGAAGTAAATATCTTTTATTTCCAGGGAATTAGAAGAAGATGACTGATGCAAGGTGTATTAACCAAGTTATATTAAATACATGAAATCAAAAAGAAATCTTAACTTATTACTGTTTTAAGTTGTTTATGATTTTTGAAAAGCTATTAAATTTATTTTTGGCGTGATAAAGATTAAAGGCAACAAGGCTGAATGGGCTAAGGCAGCAGTTTACTTAAAATGCCTCAGGGAAAAACAAAATCTCATCAGAAAAAACAACTTGTCTAAGTGAATTAACTTTAAACAGCACAGCATTATCTTTAATGTAGTTCATAAATATTTACAGATTAAAATTAAAGAATTCTCTGTTCTTTTATTGGAATTAAGTTAATATTCTTCGATAAATACAAATTGGTGTAATCAATAACGCTATATTAATTTTTTAACAGTTTTTCATTCTAACGTAGTGCAATCAGTTATTATGTGTTATTTACTCATTGCAGGGTAAAAAGGTAATGAAATGGTCTCCACATATAAAAATTGAATCGTATAAACAACGCGTTTCGAACACGTAGTGAAGTTCACTACGTGTTCGAAACGCGTTGTTTATACCATTAAATATTTATATGTGGAGACCATTTCATTACCTTTTTACCCTACAATGAGTATTTCATTTTCAAATGGATACACGCCTGATAAATTGAACTCTTCAATTAACGTGGTAATAAAATGCAAGTATACTAAATACCGAAGAACTTGACAAAGAGCAGATCACGAGAGGGTGAGACAAAATTAGCGAGGCAAGCCAGTTTCTTTCACTCGAAAGACAAAGTAGAGATAACCTGGTGTGAGATAAACTTGTTAATTTACTTTAGCAAGAGTTTAGTCAGCTAGTCATGGGGTCTGAGGTTTCAACAGGTTTACAGAGCTCTAGGATCCCCAAGTGCATTTTAGAAGCTACATTGATGACACATACAAACATATGAAGACACACAAGTCCCAATGTGAATATGTGTGTGTGTGTGTGCATTAGTAAATGTGGTTTTAAAAGTGTTGTAGACAACTACAGTTCAAACCACTGGAAATATATCAAAGTGATATTATAACATTATAATCTTTATAATGTGGATGTCTTGCATAGTTTTTGGCAATTTTTACCGAACTACTAACTGAAGAAAAATAATGTATTATAATCATAAAATTGATATTAGTCTCAAATAAAAAAAAATACAATTACAATCTTTTCAATTTTATCTTAATTTAAAGTTCATAACCTGTGCAATCTGTTATAGTGCGGTATTTATTCATATTTGGAGATTTCAAAAATTACGTTTCCACAAACACACACACACAAATGTAATATGAAATGGTTAGTGTTGTATTGAAAATATAAAATCCCGATCCAGATGGTGTTAATAATCCTAGTAGCTGTTAGGCCTGAT
Source organism: Hermatobates lingyangjiaoensis (assembly GCA_026182355.1). Taxonomy (NCBI): domain Eukaryota; kingdom Metazoa; phylum Arthropoda; class Insecta; order Hemiptera; family Hermatobatidae; genus Hermatobates; species Hermatobates lingyangjiaoensis. The sequence continues at coordinate 28,149 of JAPFBL010001096.1, read as the reverse complement.
GAAAATACTAACTCTTTTGCAAAAGAGTGACTAGATTATTTATATGTTTGAAGACCTGGCATCACTGACTGTTATTAATAAAGCACTGATTTGATTTCACAATGCTTCCAATAATAATGCCATTGTAAAAGCAAATCTATAATAACATTATATAGTTGCAGACATTTATTGACTTATGGAAATAGAAGCAGTTGAACTATTTCTATTATTGAAGGGACGTAACTTCTAACCTGTATATTGGCAGTCGAAGGGGAATGATATAACGAGATTTTCGTCAATGACCTGATCTGAACCACAAACCCGAAATCCAACCCTTTGAGATGGGTTTGACTTGGGGCAACAAATCACTTAAGCCTCCACCGGGACCCTTGAAATATTCAGTGTGACCCGGACCAATTGTATGGGAGTTGCTTTGAATCAGAACAGCTGGTAATTTATCGTAATATAAATGTTACGATTTAGTTACACTCAACTAAATAAATGTTCCCATCAACTAGATTGTAATTACACTGACAATCGACTGAAAAGGAGTTATGAATTACCATAATTTATACAACTGTGCTCCAGTGTTGAGAGTTACTGTTTGACCTAAGACAGGTAAGGTGATAAAACTGATCGACTTTGAGGTCATGTGTCCAAATTAACTGTTATAATATGCAGTAGAACCTCGTAGTACGAGCGCCTCATTGTACGATCGATTCGCTTTACGAGCTGCCAGTCGTAAGAATTTTCGTCTCATACGACAGGTGAAACTTCGTAGTACGCACGCCTACAAAACATATACAGAATGTTTTTATCTATTTATTACAATTTCACCTTTTCTGTTTAAAAAAATTAACTTAAAACAAGGTTGTTAACCATACTATTTCATATTGGTTTCAATACGAAAAATTGCTTCGTTATACGAGTAAACCACAATACGAGCATAGGTCTAGGAAAGAATTACATTCGCACTGGGGGTTATATTGTATTGTGTTTAAACCTATCAATTTTATTTACTACTCTCTTTCATGATCTTAAAACCTTAAAGGAAATTCACGACCTCTGGATGAATTCATGACCACTAACTCATACAGTATACAAGTATACAGCACTTTTGTTAAGTATTATCCACTTGTTGAGAGGTTTGGTGTATCACACAAACCTACTCTTGCAATGCCTACAGCCACCATGGAATGCTGTTTTAAACATGGACTGTGCCTGATCACCATCAGGTCAGTAAATAGAAATCGAAGATATAAAAAACAGTTTGGCAGCCTAACTCCACAGATAACAAGTGTTGTCATCTGCTGGTTGCGGGATCCTCACAAGGTGTAATGAAGTGTTTTAGTACACAACTACAGTGTCACATAGATCCCAAACACATTTGATTCGTAATTGTCTACCAAAAGGCTATAAACTATCAAAAAAACTCCTTAAATACAAAAATATGTCATTGTAGGGTAAAAAGTTAATGACATGGTATCCACATATACAAATTTTAATGGTATAAACAACGCGTTTCGAATACGTAGTGTTCTTCCTCAGGCATTAACTAAAAAATACAATGACACTAGAGAGTTATCTATAGTATACAGTAAATATAGTACAAATGAGCAAATTATATAGTAATATTTGTACTGTATTTACTGTATACTATAGACAACTCTCTAGTGTCATTGTATATTTTTTAGTTAATGCCTGAGGAAGAACACTACGTGTTCGAAACCTGTTGTTTATACCCTTAAAATTTTTATATGTGGAGACCATTTCATTAACTTTTTACCCTACAATGAGTAAATACCACATAATAAGTGAAACCACTACGTTAAAATTAAAATATGTGTTTATCTTAAGCTGGAATGAACTTTAGTTTCATTTAAGTAACATAAAATGTTACACTTTCTCATTTTAAAAAAGTTAATGAAATAGTCTCCACATATAGGAATTTCATAATATAAGCACGTAGTGTTCTTCTTCAGGCATTAACAAAAAAAAATACAATGACATCAGAGAGTTCTCTATAGTATAAAGTAAATGGTACAAAATAAAGTAAGGATACAGAGATGTACATACCCAAGGATAAGTGTCTGTGGTACAACTGACTAGAAATAGGATGGAAGTGGGTGGGGGGTATGGAGTTCATCTGTTTCATATTAGAAGGCGGGTAGATTTTTTGTTATTTTCTCCTCTAAAGGTTAGGTAGAGAGAACTTTACATTCGGTCTAAGACTAAGTATAGAAATATCGAAAATATAACCCTGAACTATAACGAAATACGAAAGACAATTATAAGAATTAAGAGGAAAAAGAACTTTTTTTTATTGTCATATAAATATTCTAAGAAAAGTTGTGCAGTTTGGAATGTGTTGATTGAGTTACACTTTTATTCTAATGACTTGCACTAAAAGCCATGATACAAGTTGATCAAAGCATGTTTTAGTGTCCCAGTTATAGCAATAAATTAGTGTTTAATCTTTTTAATCTAGTTTCGTAGTGTTGACCCACAAACTTTGGGTTCTTGTTCTTGTACATATATCTGGCTAAATGACTTTGTGTTCATCAAGAAGCTGCTGCGTATTTTAATTCAATATATATATATATATATATATACTAAATATAAAAAACGGTCCACAAGGACTATAAAACTTTAAATTACAGAAAGCACGACACAGAAAAAAAAATAAAAAGAACACTTACAGAATTCAATATTTCGAACTGTTGTTCGTTCGTTCGAACGCGCTCCATTCTTCGACGTGGGGAGTTCGAAGAACTTCTAGTCTACTCCTGATGACGAACAACAGTTAGAAATATTGAATTCTGTAAGTGTTCTTTTTATTCTTTTTTCTGTGTCGTGCTTTATATATATATATATATTTGAACCGTCTTCAGGAGAGATAAGACAGGGAAACCAAGCGCACTGTTTCAACAAGTTTCTTTCAACCTAGTTCCTTTTTCTACATTGAACTATATTTGTCCGTTTCTGATCCTATTTCCAACGAAAAAGTATATATATATATATCAGTCCAAAAATGAAGGAAAGCATCACACAGAGAAAGAGACACACTTACAAACTCAAATTTTCGGATGATCCGTCTTCAGGAGAAAAGAGAATGGGTGACCAAGCAGGCCAGAAACACAACGGCAGGAAACCGTCCCGGCAACCGACCGGGTTATATATATTATATATCATATAAATATATATGATTAAACCACAATTTGAAATGGGAAAATAAGACTAAGATCTTTCAACCGTAACAAGCAATCTTCCTCAGAGTCAAAACCCAACTACTAGATGCAAAAAACATCTGGTGAGATGGGAGGGTTTTTCACGTGTTTATGTGATATCTTTATATATATATATATACAATTAAAAGAAACGGTCCAGCGGACTTTTTTACAATAAAATAAAAAACGAAGGAAACACACAGAAAGACACAGACATAACTCACATCGATATTTCGACAATCGTCGTCATCAGGAGGTGCGAAGAGCGAAGAGTCCCGCAGGAAGACAGGGCGGTACTGACTCGGAAACCGCAGCCAGTACCCCACCACTTACCACCAAGCGGGGGAAGGGAGAGGGGAAGGAAATGAAGAGCCAAATTAAGACGTAAAAGGAACGAGTAAAAATTATAACTATAAAAAATTATAAAAAAGTAGATAAATCAAATTAAAATTAATAAAAATAATAAATAAAAAGTAAAATAAAAAATAATAAATAAATAAATAAAAAATAATAAATAAATAAATAAATAAATCATAAATAAATTATCGGTTGAGGTTGAGTCCGGGGGAAGAGCGAGCATCAAGTAAGCATATGTATGCCTCCTCTGAAGCTCTTAGGGTAACTTTATTGTTGGATTCGGGGATCTGTTTCAGGATCTGAACCCTGAAACAGTCATTGAAACTGAGTCCATGCGAGTTCGCATGGATGGCTACAGGATAGTTACTGCGTTGACCGACTGAAGCCCTATGACCATTCATACGAAGGCTCAACTTATTAGAAGTTAAGCCAACGTAAAAGGAGTCACACTGAGTGCAATCCAGTCGGTAAACACAGTTGCTCGAGGTACAGGAGGAATTGACCTGAACCGGGTAGGAACTATGGTGGAGAGGGGAATCGAAGGAAGGATTAGGATTTACAATCAGGCAAGTTTGACAGCCACGGCGTCCACATTGTTTCATTCCAGGAACAGGATTGGAAGGCTGAGGGGAAATATGAGAGAAAATGCTTTTCAGATTGGCAGGTTTACGGTAGGAAATAGAAGGGGGGTGATTAAAGATGGAAGAAGTAGAAGTAGAAGTAGACAGAATCGGAAAAGACTCCTTAATAACAGCACGAAGCTTATAAGCGCCAGGGAAGTAGGTTGTCAGGAAGAAGGAAGTGTTACTTCTATCCCTCTTGGGTCTGGGTTGGTGGGAGATGTCAGCCGGTAAAACACGACTATCAATGAAGGAGCGAGGATAGCCTCGTTCAGAAAATTTGTCCTTTAAGAGGTTAAGGTGATGTCTGCGGTCTTGGAGATTATTGCAGATATTGTGAATACGGAGGAATACCTGGAATGAAACAATGTGGACGCCGTGGCTGTCAAACTTGCCTGATTGTAAATCCTAATCCTTCCTTCGATTCCCCTCTCCACCATAGTTCCTACCCGGTTCAGGTCAATTCCTCCTGTACCTCGAGCAACTGTGTTTACCGACTGGATTGCACTCAGTGTGACTCCTTTTACGTTGGCTTAACTTCTAATAAGTTGAGCCTTCGTATGAATGGTCATAGGGCTTCAGTCGGTCAACGCAGTAACTATCCTGTAGCCATCCATGCGAACTCGCATGGACTCAGTTTCAATGACTGTTTCAGGGTTCAGATCCTGAAACAGATCCCCGAATCCAACAATAAAGTTACCCTAAGAGCTTCAGAGGAGGCATACATATGCTTACTTGATGCTCGCTCTTCCCCCGGACTCAACCTCAACCGATAATTTATTTATGATTTATTTATTTATTTATTATTTTTTATTTATTTATTTATTATTTTTTATTTTACTTTTTATTTATTATTTTTATTAATTTTAATTTGATTTATCTACTTTTTTATAATTTTTTATAGTTATAATTTTTACTCGTTCCTTTTACGTCTTAATTTGGCTCTTCATTTCCTTCCCCTCTCCCTTCCCCCGCTTGGTGGTAAGTGGTGGGGTACTGGCTGCGGTTTCCGAGTCAGTACCGCCCTGTCTTCCTGCGGGACTCTTCGCTCTTCGCACCTCCTGATGACGACGATTGTCGAAATATCGATGTGAGTTATGTCTGTGTCTTTCTGTGTGTTTCCTTCGTTTTTTATTTTATTATATATATATATATATATACACGAGTTCGAGATTAACAAAGAGCAACACACAAAGTAGGGAAACACACTTACAGACTCAAATTTTCGGGTAATCCGTCTTCAGGAGAAAAGAGAATGGGAGACCAAGCACGTTGTAGGCGCAACGGCAAGTAACCCGTTGTTATATATATATATATATATATGTAAAAGTTGGAAGCACTCGCTCCTTTAAACATAGATTCTTAAATAATGTTCCATATTTGACTTTATCTGTTTTCTACATAATTTTTCCAATTTCTAAATTCCTTCCTTGTCTCTTCGTTAAAACTATAAAACCTACATTACTGGTTGACATGTTTTGAATATACCGCATTCATCATCAGGACAATAAGAAGCATAATAGTTAGTAAGTTTATATATACAAAGTGGAGTTGAACAGGAATGACATCGCCCTTGAATGAGGGAGTGTTTGGGCGAGATTAAGGTAGGGTGGTTGAACCCACCTTCTACTTAGCAAATCCAGGTCGATCTGCTACAAAACAATTTTAAGAGTTACAAGAATTACCCAGTTGGATGTTTATGGCTGGCTCTTTTTTCCTATCTTTTATTGACTCTAATTCATGTACAGATTTCTACTAGATAGTCAGTGCGTGCCATAGCAGGTGAAATGTTCACTTACACAACACTGTACATTGTAATAAAACGTTTTTGTGGTCAAAACTGATTGACTAACGGCTTTACAAAACTAATAAAGACAATATACTCTTCTGAAAGATGATCTTCAGCCCTGAAAGGTCATTATCAGCCTTTTAAGCTATACTATTATTCATTTTATTTTGAAATAAGAATATAAAGAGTGTTCTAATCACAGTTTATAGTGAACAGACTAAACTAGGTGTGGTAAGGTATTAGTTATCAGAAAAGCGACCTAGTTAAGCAAAGGCCTCTTACTTGGTCTTAGGCTATTTCCCAACTATCCAACTAGTTAACCATCAAAAGTAACATTTCTTAATTAGGTGCTATATTTAGTCACTAATCTATTTTAATATTGACATTTAAGATATTGTTTTTAATACAAAGAGCTGCAAGTATTTTTTTCTTTTAACATTCTAAGTTTTTTTAATTTTTTTTTTAAAAATGCACCAAAATATGAGTTATTAAAAAAATTACTTTAAAAATGTATGACAGTCCATTGAAAAGTGCTATGTAAATAGAAGGCAGTCAGTAAAGAATCTACATAAGCGTATGTTCAGTCTGTTACGTGTGGAACACATGTATACGTATACCTATACGTATATGATCAAAACACAATATGAAATGGGAGAACAAGACTAAGATCTTTCAACCGTAACAAGCGGTCTTCGTCAGAGTCAAAAACCCAACTGTATACTTACGTATATACATATACGTATACTCGTGTAAATGGGCAGTAAATCTTCTTTTATACAAATATCATTGAAGGCCAAAGAGGCTTCTGTGTTGAAAATCTTTTTGAGCATGAGTCGTTCTTTTCTCCTAAACACTTTACAGTGTTGCAAAGGCAACTGAAAAAGTAACTAAGTGAATCATGAAATTCATTAAGCATAGTATTGTTAAATCATTAGTTGTGCAATCCGTAATTGTGTGGTATTTACTCATTCTGAGGTAAAATGGATAAACCAACAAAAGTCTCCACACAAATGAAGTTTTATTCAACGCGTTTCGAACACTTTGTGTTCATCATCAGGAAGACACTATAATACAAATTATATCTAATTAGTTCACTCTAATCTTTTGTAACTAATTAGATATAATTTGTATTATAGTGTCTTCCTGATGATGAAAACAAAGTGTTCGAAACGCGTTGAATAAAACTTCATTTGTGTGGAGACTTTTGTTGGTTTATCCATTTTACCTCAGAATAGTATTGTTAGTTTACCTACTCAGCGCTAGGAGCGCTTGCATAGTGCATGTTTACTCTCTGTTATCACTGTTATTATTAAGCTTTTTGGGTCATTGTATCTCAACTCTTTCTTTCGTTTATTTGTTTTATTTCTTACTAGCAAATGTACCCGTCTTTGACGGAATCAAAAATTCTATTATACTTGGTATTCCAACATATCAATTATAGTATTATACTAATACTATAATTAGAAATTATAGAATAGTAGAAAACACCATTATTAGTACAGTGTTAAACAAATGCCTCTGTATACACTACATTAGCTGTCTGTCCTTCAGGTTCATGGAAGAACAATCAGTTGAAACCTCTGACTATTGAGCAAGTAAACTACAGTTGACCATGTGAGAAAAACTTGGTTTCGCTAACTTGAATTCCTGCGTTAGATAAAGTCTCCCTTTGCGACTTAGTTAACGTCATTGCGAAATAGACTCTGAGAGGACCTTGCAATCATTTGAATGGAAACAGACAGTGGTTCGGAAGACTCCCCAATACCACATCCAGTCATTATGTCCGCCTCTATGGCATATCTGTGTAGAGCACGAACTCAGAGTCGTGTCCCGTTGCACAGTTTTTGGGTCACTCATGTTTAGTAACATGAAATTTGTTACTGCTATAAATTGCAGCATCATTGGTGCTCCTACTTTAAGTTTTTACTCATGAGCAGGCAGTCCAGGAGAAATAAATTCAGAGTCAAGAAATTCAATTAGATAATGAACTGCTTCTTCATCACTAATCCAATCTCTTTACTGACTTGTAAGTTCTTTCCTCGGCTTCATACAGCGTAAGAACTTGTTTGTTGATTTCTCATGCCTGTTCATATTAAGGGCTGAGAATTGCTCGTTTACAAAACATTTATTCTCAATAGATAGTACATCCTTAACTCTGTGAAACACCATTTCAATGATGTCAAATACGCAATATATTCATGTGCTCAATTGAAATTAAAATCAACTAACAATACCTACTTGCCACACCTGTGTATTTTCAAAACAAACTTGTCTGTGAAGTTAGGAAAATACAGCTAAAAGCCCCATAACTTCGCTTCTGTACTGAATTAATAATCTATTTAGAGCCCATATTTTAAGTTAGGCACACACAAATCCAGTGTCAATGTTTCAGCTCGCTATGTCTTATGGTGGCTGAGTTTACTTGTGACAAACATTTTTGCGTTAAACGTCCATAACTTCACTTCTACGTTGAATTTCCAATCAATTCATAGCCTATATTTTAAGTTAGACCTACACAAATCTACTGTAAAAGTTTCAGCTTTATATGTCTTATGGTAGCTGAGTTTACCTGTGACAAAGTTTTGCGGACAAACCGACAAACGAAAATTTTTCTAAGGGTGGATTCGGTTTCTCCAATGTATGAAACGTAAAGAAAACTTGAAATGAGTCAGTTCTAAGCAATGTACAGACAAAATCATTATTTTATTTATAAAGATTATAATATTAATGTTTGTTTATTCTGAAGATGACCAGTGCGGTTGAAAGCTTGATCTACTTAGTAAAGTTTGTTTTCGTTAAAAGTTTTCATAATTATGTCCTTGGGAGATTTACTCTTTCAGTTGCCTTTACAACACCGTAAATTGTTTAAAGAGAAAAGAACGCGTTCTCAAAAAGATCGTCAACACTGAAGCCGCTTTGGCCTTAAATGATATTTGTGTATAGGTATATGTATAGCACTGAACTATAGAAAAAAAATTGAATCAAACAAATTCAACGAGGACAGCCGGTGATCCATGAATCCGTGATGAATTTTAGTTGGCACAGGGCGATGACTGGGCGTCTGACAGCAATGACTGGTCTAATATCTCTAATTCTTAGAGTTAGAAGCGCACAAACTAGAATGTTGTTAGTAGTATTTAAGACAATACTCTTCTATATACAGCATTTTTTTGTACAATTTGAATTTTCCAAAAAAAACTAATGTTTTTTTCTTTCACCCTACTGAAGGCAGAATATATTTATCCATGTTTAAATCTGTATTGCTTCACCTAAATGAACTCTCTATTTTAAAAACCATGTTTTAATTTTTTTCTACAGTACTAATTTAAGTTTTATTTTGTTCACCAATTTCACTGTGTTAATTAATTTTGTGCATTTTTGAGAAAAAAACTTCAATTTATCCTGACATATGATGCTATAAATGTAATATATGATATATTCTCACACATTTTTCTTATTACGAACTCATAGAATCAATCATAAGTCAAAATGTTGTTATTGTTGAGCAAATAGCATTCAAGTTGTTTTAAAATTTTAAGCATTTTTAACGACAAAATTTCAAGACTGGAGTTTAGAAGGAAAAAAAGTTGCCTAAAATCACATTTTTTCCAAAAAAGTGACATTTCCCCCATAAAATATTGCTCAAACAATAGATTACATCAAACGCTGTGACCTTTAGCGTGCCCACATACCACATACACACGTGCCTTTTGGATACACAAACACACATAGCCAATTTTACAATAAAATATGTAATTTTCGATTCAAAAAGGTTTTGAACACAAAAGGATTTACACTGTTTTAAAGTTCATAATGAAATCATACACAAAAATAACACCACTTAATAGTATAAACTGAACGTCTTTTTTTCTTGAAATAAGATGAACGAAACGTTCATGGACAAAAGCGTTTTGGTATATTTAATGTCTTCAGAAAATATTTTCTAGTCTAACAGCAAACCATTGTAAAATATTTTTCTTACATTTGGTGAAAAAAAATGAGCTAGAACTCACAAACTAGATTACAATAAACCCAAATATAACTCTAAACACTGAAAACTCAACTCGATATAACTTTGTATGTTTTGGATTACTTTACATTGACTTGAAACTATTCATCAGAATCAAATAAATTACGCTGTAAATGTTGAATGAAACAAGTATAAATATTAATGAATGAGTTATTACATTGAAGTGGCAACACTGACGAAGGCAGTAAGTAACCAGGTGTTGCCGCCATTTTTCATTCTGAATCGATTCACTTCACCAGCGTTTGCACGCTTTGCGGGTTTGTCGCCGTCGATCTGGCCAGATCATTGTAATATATATATAATTTTGTATACTTTGTGGGGACCTATGTAATAATGTTATATTAAGATACTTCCATTATAAATATGTATCTAATCATAATAAACAACAATCAGAGCCCCGCAACATCATGTAAGGGGATTTAGTTCTTAAAATTATAAGAGCAGAATTAAATCAACCATATATTTTATGACATTTTATAGCGTGTGAAATATGGACGTCTAACAAGAGTGTTGCAAACAGTCAACATGTTGTGCATATATCACAATATCAGGTAAGCATAGTTCTGGTATGTTTAAAAACTCTGTTGGTATTGATAATATGGAAGACGGGAATCACAATTTGTTTATCACTGTGTCAAAGCGTCTATTAAGAGATTCAGCCAAGTCAGTGCTAAAAATTGATTTAACAATATAGAAAAATTTTTAAATATTGAAGGAATCGGACAGTACTGCCGCTTTGATAAAGAAGATAAGGCAATAACATGTCTCAGAATCTATTGTATCAGAACTAATATATAGATACATCCATTTTGGAAGGTAACGTTAGTCTCATTGATGACGGTTAATAATGATATAATATATAGATGTTTTAGGAGAGCTGTCTCCTGTAATGTGACGTTTAGTTGAAAATAAGCTGATGGATATTCTAAATAATCCAAGTTTTAATAGTCTAAGACGTATAAATATCTTTGTTATTATAAAAAGAGGCCCCTTCTGGTCCTCGGAAAGGACGTTAAGCCGTCGGTTCCTGCCTGCATGATGTCAGGTACTTCTTAAAGATCCCTACTCGAAATGTACTTGAGTTAGGCAAAATTTAGGACTCCCAATGTAGAATCACCGATCAAACAAAACGCCGATAAACGACTGATGGGAAACTGCAAAACCATAGAGCAGATACATTAGCTAAGGTACCTTAACGTAGCAATGTCCCGATGATGGCACAGAAATCATCTCTCATAGATCCTTTGTAGAACATAACACTTTAATCCAAATCTTAATTTTTAATTCCCCAAAATCACTTTTACAGCTGTCATTAAACCACATTCATTTTATAATATGTAGTTATATATCTAAATTATTTTAACTTAAATAGGTATCCTGCAGTGGATGATACCATGAATTATGGAAATATTTTGTTCATTAATTTCATTGCTATTAATAAGTTCATTTTTCATATTTTCATTGGCTTATACTTTGACCATTTTTTCTACATACCATTCAAATAGTGACATTAAATCGTTACAGCTCAACAAATTCCAATATGTATATTATAATGATTATGGTTTTTAGCAAATTAAGAATTTGATTTTAAATATATTATATATTATAATTAAGGTATATTATTTTTACATAATATATGTATTATATATAATATATATTATTATATTATAACTGAACTGGGTTAATATGCAGAACAAGGAGCCCCTGCCATGGGGTCTGGGATCAATATCTACTATTAGTATCATTAGAGGGGTCTTTATAGATAGTATAAGATATTATTTTTATAGTATATATTATTTTTACATAATACAATATATATTATCATTGAACACTTAATATGGCAAGAGGGGAGGGAGGGCGCTTGTTCTGAGTATTAACCTAAAGGAACAGTAAAACTAGTCAGTAAGCTATTGGTAAATGACGGGAGTTGAATAAAGAAACCAACGTAGGTGGTAAGACAGTTGATGGCTCTGGTAATATTTAATCCAGTAAGGCATGTGTTTTAACAAGGATGTCATATTATAATTAGTGATGGGACGAGACCAATATCTTTACGATTCAGATACCTGCAATTAATGCTTATTTTGCTTATTAATGCTTAATACAATCTTTTAATAATGCTTATTTTCAGACCCTGAAGCAGTTTTAAAAAATAAATGCTTTATAGACAAAGTATGTTTATTAATCATGTATTGAGAATGTGCACAAATAATTTTGTTATAACAAAAAAAATAATAAAAAAACAATCTTCTGACATGAAATACAAAGGGTAAAAGTTTCGACAAAAAAAATCTTTGTAATATCCTTGAAATAGTAGTACCTATTGATATTCAAGTGCCAATATTCCTAGATTGTAATGTAAGAACATTAGCATCTCTCATTATTGGTGATCCAATTGGCGTGTTGTGTGTTGTGTGTAGCGTGTGGTGTGTATGTTAAAATTTCAAAGTTTAATAGCTAAGAATTAATAAAAACAAATAATCCAGCTGAACAACAGCCACGCTGGCACTCTGTATAAAACTGAAATCTCTGTTAAACAAGTATCAATTACATACTATCTGTATTTATTTCAAATAATCGTTTTCAGGATCGGAGATTTGATTAAAATTCTCCGATTCCGATACCTAGAAAAGTTGCGATATTTCAGATTCCCGAATCGAAGTACTCGTCCCATCACTAATTATAATAATATTATAAATAAAAATGTAATGACTGATATTTGTGTACCTTGGACCGGGAGGCTGGAGGCAATATCGACGACGATGTGCCCGGTGACGGCATCCCCGGAGAAGAAGACCCTGTCTGGCTCATCCAGCACCAGGTCGAACTCATACATTCTCCATCAACTGCAAAAACAACTTCTTTTAGCTACCAATCAACAAACTGACTAATCTTAGTCTCAGTGTCTAACAGAAATGGCTTTATTAAAAGCTGCATTACCAGAACGAATGGCTAAATTGTAGAATTGGCATCAAATTGTTTTCACTGAACCAAATTGTTGAACTGATCTTTCATTCAGTCCTAAATGACTTTTTTTGTGTATTTTTAGTTGAGATTATTGTGTCAAAAGTTTCAAATGCTCTTCTTCAGACCACATTAATTTATTTTTCTACCTTCTAGGACCAAACCGAGCACAAAATGTGGTTCAACCACTCACCTCATCGGCAAGACCTCTTACAAAACAGTTCCAACAGAAATTTCCTCTTAGTATGTTTATAAAATCCAGGGATTTATTTTTAGTGGAATTTATGTGGCAGGATTGTGTTAGTAAGTCATTATCCAGTTGCCCAGACAAAACGAAGGCTTTCTAAATAAAAGGGTTTTCTAGTAGCTTTTCCCCATTAAGGGTGTAACTGGTGATTAGAGTCATAGCTTAAACTGACTTTAAACTTTTTATATTCTAAATCTACAGTTAAAATACATAAAGAAATTTGTATTTAAATGTGTATTTGTTATTCAATTTGTATTTAATAGCTGAAATCCAAGAAAATGTTAAACACCTCAAATTAGAATGTGAGGTTGACTCAATTTTAATAATCACGTTGAACATAAGTATAAACAAGAAAATTCACTTTTTTAAAGTAGCAGTAAATAGAAATAACAACGCAAAGAGACTGTAAACATTGGTCTTCGCAAATCAAAGAATAGTAGCATTTACTAAAATAGCGAGTGTCCAGAAAGATAAAATCATCTTGGAATAGTTTTAGCTTATCAGTAGAAAAATTAGACAACAGGTATCAATGTTATTTCAACAACAAGTTGATGACCTCCTATAACGTTATGGACACAAGTCAACACATGGGAAGGAGCAATAATCAGGAGGACATGAAAAACGCAGTATAAGAATCACTTTTTTGATTATCATCACGAAACGAATATGTAATTAAAAAACAATGGCACATGTATTGAAACACAAGATAGCCTTCAACTTTTCATCTCTTCTAAAAGCAAAACTGCCAACTTACTGCTTCGAAACGACCATAAAACATATTTGAAATTAAAAAAGAAACATATATGAACTAGACAAAAAGAACACACATAGAAGAAATCACAGAAACTCACTACTATATTCCGATTGTCTCATAATAAGGAAGGCAGATGTGAGTCGCTCCGAAGACAGGTAAATTTTTGAACAGATAGCTCGTTGAAAAGATATACAGTCAGAGTAACCAACTTACGGAGGATAGACAGACAAGGAAAAAAAAAGAAAATAACAACAAAAATAAAAACATTTAAATAAAAAACTATTAAAAATGTGTAAAAAAACAAATTAAAAATAAAAATAAGTACGTAAACAAGGATTAAATATATAAATTAACAATAAATAAGCGCTTAACAATTGAGGTTAAGGCCAGGAGTAGATAAACTACCCAGGAGATTAAAAAACATATATGAACATGAATGTAAAATTGTAGACGAACAAAAAAAAAATCTGGAGTGGCCTTCACTCAACTTTACTATAAGTAACTTAATGTCAAATTTCATGAGTATGTAATATATATAACGTCTCTTTTAGGCATAATGTAAACATCTAAATGGGATATGATTATTAGTCTTTCATTCCTGAGGTAGTACAAATAATGATTGAAGGATCTATCAATATATAAGCTTATTTTTGTACATCACACAGCTGATGCAAATAATTTCATTATAATAACTACAGCAGTAATAACATTTTTGAAAAACCAAAGTGAACATTTCTTGAAACGAAATTTTCTCCTACAAGAGAACATGGCTTTTGTTCAAATAGCCAGTGGATTTCTTACATCGTTTACTTGACATCCTTCTACATTGAATATTAAAGTAAAAATTTCAAATTTAAAACAGGAAAATACCCTTTTTTTCTGTGAAAAACATGATAAACAGCGAAGAAAATGCTGTTTTAAGGTGATTTATAATTGAAGATGTATGATAATTACATTTATTAATCTCTAAACGAAAGATTTCAATTTTGAAATATCATTTACATTTTTGGTTTTTTATAGAATTATTATACTGTGAATTTTATATCTTCCAAGTATTTAAAAAGATCATTTTCCTTCCCCTTTAGCAAATAACATATATACAAATTTTTTCTGAGTGAGTGTTATCATTTTCCTGCACAATATTATTCCTCTTACATCTCATATACGTCAATAAACAATTTAAACTGTTCCTTTATAAAATCAATTTTATCTCAGTGGATTCGGTCAAAAAATTTTTAAGTCAATGTAAACAATGAAAAAAATATAAAAAATTCGACAAGTATAGCAGGTGATCTTTTAGTCTAAGATAAACAAACTGTTTTTATAGCGTTATTGCTCTTTCCCATAATTGAAACTTCATGATTTTTTTTTATGAATTGCTAATTTTTTGTTCCACTTTTGGTCAAATTTTCATTATTTTTTAATGAGCCGTTTAGCGTCAAAAAAACATTTTCTAAAAACAGAAATCGTACTGTAACGCCCCTTTAGCGAATGTAATTTTGAAAAAAAATATTTCAACTCATTCTCCACATAATTTTCTATTTTTAGGCATATTTTCATTTTGATCCGTCAAACAGTATGGCTTGTATCGCTCTCACAAGGTTTGAGATTGAATTAAAAGTCAAAATTTGTACATTTTAGTGAAAAAAAAATATTTCCCGTTGTTTTAAAATTCTGAATATATTTTTCGTTTGTTCCATTTGTAACCTCAAAGATAATGTCAAAATTTCAAAACTCTAGGGTTATCAGTTTAGGAGAAATAAATGTTTTCTAAAAAACGGTTTTTGGCAAAAAAAGTGACTTTCCCATCAGGCATAATTCTTCCCAAAGAATAGGGATCTTCGTCTTTATGTGGCCCATTTTTGTGTAAAATATCAACTTGATCCATCAATGATTCTGGACCATAGCGTGGTAACAAGCAATGCTAACACACTCACCCACCCACTCACGCACCCACCCACCACACACACACACAGACATCATCGAAAAAACTTCATAAAACGACTTCTAGGACCTCAAAACATGTAATTCCGTCAAAATCTCGAGATCGAATTTTTTCACGATCACTACACTTTACTTATAGTAAAGTAAAAACAACAAGGTCTGGTATACAATCATCTGATATATGATTGCTGTTTCTTAACCAAATGTCAAGATGCTCTAAGTACGAGGCTTTCATTAGAGCCGCAAACAATACTACTTCAAAAATCTCCTGCCTCATATAATAAAAACAATTAAACTATTCAGTCACGAAACAGCCAATAATATATATATATATATATAAACAGTTTGCAAAATTTGAAAAAAAATATATAAAATGGATAGTAGGACTCACATTCAATACTTCGATGCTGGTAACGATCGTCCTCAGGAATGGAAGTTGAGTGGCGAGAAGTATCTGAACTCTGAAACATTCATAGAAACTTAGACTATGGAAACTGACATGAATAGCAACAAACAGTGTACAATTCCGATTGAGCAAGGGACTTATGACTATTCATATGTGGGCCTAAGATAGAGGTTTTAAACCTACATAGAATTCATCACACTGAGTACGGTCAAGACGGTACGCACTGACAATAGAAGTGTAGGAGGAAGAAATATATATATATTATATATATATATATATATTATATATAATCAATGTTAAAACCACAATAACAAATGAAAAAAAAAAAGACTAAGATCTTTCAAGCGCATCAAGCTGTCTTTTCAGAATCCAATCCTAACAGAACGGTTACGGTTGAATGATCTTCCCCCTCCCCCATCATTTCTTATTGTGGATTGAACATTGATGTATATATATATCGACTCCTTAAACCTAACGCTATGACTATGGTTTGGTTAGGTTAGGTTAGATTAGGTTGCAGTGGCACACTAAGACCGAACATTTGTCTTTTTCAATGGCACACAATGAACATCCTACTTTGGTAGTCCTCAATTTTGCATAACTCAAGCGTATTTAGTGCGGGAATCTTAGAACAAGTACCTAACATCGTACAGGCGGCTAGGAAAGACGGCTTAACGTCCTCTACGAGGGACGACATGCCCAGATTTACTGGAATAAATCTGAGGCCAGAGTGCGTTTGAACCCTGGATCTGCAGTCCAGAAACGAGTATGTTGCCACAACCTGGTCCTTAAAGCTGATGACTATACAATGAAATCGAATATAAACATATAATGAGGTTATTAACAAATATTCTATTCAATAATAAACTTAGAATTATCAAATCATTAATATTAAAAAAATTTCCTTGCTGTTTTTGTAAGTAGAAGAACTAAAATTGGTTTGTACGATTTATAAATTTGATGATTTTTTTTTGGTTATAGATGCTGGTGATTTTTTTCAATCAAAGCATATCTATATCCTCATCTCTAGCCGAACTAACACATTGGCCTAATTAAACTAAGGTCAATGGATTGACCTTCGATATTGACCTTGACCTAATTATGACCTACTACTAATAGATTGAATAAGTATTAAGTCGTAATAATAATAATTTTTACGTAACAATAGTAATATATTAAAGCAGTTGTTTAAACGTTTATTAAAATTAACTCCATAAACCCTTTTTTATAAGGAACTTCGGAAAACAATTTAAAATCACATAACAATGGAACTTCTCCAATAGGGGAACAAACACAAAGTGGGGGAGGGGGACTGAAACCAATCTCCTTACTAGTAAAGCAGGAGTATGACCTCTTCTAGAAATCTATTCTTAAGTTTCTGTAGGTAGTCATTACTTCATGTAGTAAGATACCCAAGTATATTACCTCAGCTTTCAAAGGGAATTAAAAACATCGACCTGCTCTGCTTTGTTCCATATAATGGTCGAAAGGCTGAATGGTTTATGGGAAGAAGGCTCATGTTAGTAAAAGTTAGAAACTGTTTGATTGCATTTCTTACTTGATGGAACGTGAATTTGACTGATTATAGTATAATACACCACAATACCCACAAAGATATCCAATCTGTAATGGTTGTGCAACACAAAACCATTAGGTAAATAATCTGATAATAATGACTCGTCATTGTGTCTACTAGTACATTAAATAATTTAGTCAATTAGTTCTGTTAGACTTTTATTAAATTTAAAATTGTAAACAACAAAACGCAAAGAAGACACACTCGACCATTCATTTAAACATTTGAATGTGATTTATGATTTTATTGGGTTCAAAGATATTACAGCTTAAGCAGTAGTTATAAATTTGAGGAAAATATAAGGCCTGCAGTTAGAAAATTGAAACACCTTAGAAAAGAAAATTTTTGGAAAACCCATTACAGGGAAAAGGCGTTTTGAGATGACTCTACTCACTAACTGCATTACTGAAGTACCTGTAAAACAATGTAATTTACGCAGTGATGGTTCTGTCATTTTGTCCAGGTCACCTTTGTCGAATATACCTAATTAAGTGTTGCCGTGTTATAATCATTCTTTGCAGTTTGCTATGTAGCCCTAACATTGTAAAAACACAACATTAATGCTGCTAAGCCTACCTTAAAGTAACAACGGGAGTGATGAATATTTAAGGGTTCATAAAATAATCATTGATTAGAAAAATCGCTAAAATAACAAAACTTTCAAGCGTATGTTATCAATAGAAAGTAGAAATAAAGATAAGTTAAACTTCTATTAAATTAGATAACACCTGGGTCTGTAACAATAAAACTAGAACTACTGAAAGGAGTCAATATGGTCCACAGGATGGAGTCTGTGATTTTAAAACCTGAAGTAATTATAACCTTTAATCATTTTACATCTTCTTTATTATGACGAAGTCGAGAGAAAGGGAAATATTTGTTTATTGGAGTCAGTCTTATCATTAAACTCAAAATAATTGAGAATAATAAAAGTTTTCTTGTCTAAGAGGTTACAAAATTTTGTACCTACTAATAGAATTTCTTAAAAATAAATATATATTATGACAAGGCAGAAAGAATTATACAAGTGTCCAGATTTATAGCTGAATACAGAAGAGAACTCGATAGAATACTCTCAAACAGAACTAAATTTAGAAGAATTCACACAACCCTACAAGTTGAAAACTAAATCAATACAATCTGTGAGTTAAAGTTAGAAACTGTTTGACTGCATTTCTTACTAGATGGAACGTGAATTAGACTGATTTGTAGTATAACGTACCATAATTCTCCACAATACCCACAAAGATATCCAATCTGTAATGGTTGAGCAACACAAAACCATTAGGTAAATAGTCTGATAACAATAAATTAACAATTAAAAGTCGGAAGAGATCTTAAAATATGTATTGAACTAACTTGCTTCAAAGAAACTTGCTTCTTTATAAGTTTCTCTGCTATAAGAAGGACTGCTACCAAAATTTACAAATATTAGAACATATAACCCAGCAGTTCGTAAAGAAGGACTCACCAAAGAGAAACTTATAAAGATGCAAGTTTCTGCCAACTATGGTTATGTTTTTTAATAATATGTGCTTAAAAGAAGGACTGCTACCAAAATTTACAAATATACACGTATATATAAGAGTGATAAAGAAAGTTATCAGGGAGAGAAACAGACATAACTGCCAAAATAGTGGTATGAAGTAATGATTCATATAAAAAGGAAAATCTTTTAATACAAATAATAAATGGTCTAAAATTAATTTTCAGAACCATATTCAAGTTCTTAGTAATCTTAATTAGGTGTTAAAAGTAATAATACATTAGATTAGTTAATACAGAACTGAAATCCTAAAAATATAGTGTTTATTAAATTAAACAACGTAAAAAAGTAAACGTATCGTAAAAAAAGAAAGAGGTCAATTTAATAATAATATATTAACAGCATTTTCCTACATTCATTTTTTTAATAGTATATTAATTATTTTATATTAATTTATTATAGAATTTGATATGTTTCCTTAAGTTTAATTGTATTAACAAAGAAAGGTAAACATATTGAAACAAAATGGTAAACTTTTAATCTCTGAAAAAATATCACAATGTACCAGTAGTATTGTAATCTTGTATATTTCAAATTATTTCCTTCAATTTGTAATTCATTAGTAAGTTATCTAATATTATTTAGTAATAATGCTTAATTAATAAACTATGATTGACAATTAAATAAAATTAAACACATAAGATATATTGCATATAAGAAACGGTAGTACTACATAAAAAAGTTTTGACTTTTTAAATATTGTTTGCAATTAATTACTTTATATTCAATAATTAAATTATGAGCAGTAATCATTTTATAACTATTTGCAAGATATAATCAATTTAATGTAAGATGAAATAAGAGAGATTATTAAAATTAGTTTAACATATGAAATGGTTGTAAAATAACAGTTGCGTAATGTTTGCATGGAGACATTATTTAAAAAGAAAGTTTTATTCATATTCTGTTATTGATTTCTGTTTAAAACTGTTAGAATACTACAACATCATATACAAAGTTTTAAACAATATAAAAGTGAACATATCATTAAAAACTGACACATAAGTCATATTAGAACATATTATTACTAATATTTCTATTTATTAATATTACTATGTTTCTTTCATGCTTGTAATATTAAAAGATTACATGTCTAATTGCATCTATTGTTACTAATATTTAGAAAACCAATTAAATGTTAGTATAATCTTTTATTTTTTCGGAATGACTTTTTTGTATTACTCTTTAATTTCATATTAATTTACATTAGTCAGTTTTAAAAGTTTTTAGTGACGTTATTGAATTGAAAATAATTCTTGTACTAATTAGTAAAGATAACTATCATTTTTCTTTTCATTACTATAATGTAGTGTAACTATTTCTTA
The DNA here is from genome assembly GCA_026182355.1 of Hermatobates lingyangjiaoensis. NCBI lineage: Eukaryota > Metazoa > Arthropoda > Insecta > Hemiptera > Hermatobatidae > Hermatobates > Hermatobates lingyangjiaoensis. The sequence continues at coordinate 7,385 of JAPFBL010001096.1, read as the reverse complement.
CATCTATTTTTGTTTTTCATTTTTCAGTAGTTATAATTTAACGCAATATAGTAAAAAAATAGAAGATAATTTTAAATTGTGTACTAACCTTCAAATTGACTAGCAGATATTTCCTCCTTTTTTTTGAAACAGCTATACGAACACAAAAATAATTTCATACGTGTTCATCAGTTAGTAATCTAATTAATCAAACACTTTAAAACATGTATTATAACCATTTTTTTCTAAATTGAGATTAAAAAAAAAAACGAGGCGTACAGTTATAAAACTCAAATGACGCCATGATGAATTAAAAGAATGTTTAAGAGATTTGGCTCTTAAAAGACATTTTACACAATGGAAGGAAAGAACTGGATGCGATTGTAAATTTTGTGAGTGTATTCAACAAAAAGACTATATGAACAATACAAATTAATTTTAAATATACATTTGTAAATATAATTTTAAAATAAAAGACAAAAATATAGTCAATACATATATATTTGGAATTTAGTAATTGTCATTTCAGCTTGGTCGATAATAAAATGTTTTATGTTTTAATAAATGTATTGGTGTACACCGAACTATGCTAAAAGTAAATATATTACAGTATTAAGTTAATTGACAAGCTATATATTTAATTCAATGTTTCGTTCTGATGCAGTTATCTATATTTTGCTAATTTTAAGGAAAATGTAATCGTTGTCACAGTCTTGTAAAAAATTCAACTGAATCACGAATACTAATAATTAAGACTGGAGTCATTTGTTGAGTAATATTATAAAGTTATTTTCAATATGTGTGAATTTACACAGCAAAGTACACATAGTAGTTATTATTATTTCAAAGGGGTCCTCAAAAACAAATAAATATTACATTTAATATGATTGAACTATGTTTTTAAATTTTTGCTGAGAATACTACATGCTTAGATTATATTTGCATAATTAATCATTTTATGAACTACATATTTTATTCTCACTCATACAATTAGTCGTGCAATTTCATTTATTTAATTATCATAATACATAAATTAATTTAATTCATTTACATTATTAATTAATGCAAAAAAATAATTCTATTAACTCACCAGATGTGCAAGCAGTTATTGGTGATTTCACTCATGATTAGAAACACAAAGTCTTCACACACAAAGAGTCAGTGTTCTTTGACTTCTTAAACAGTCAATATAAGCTTAATGAGGCGAATGTAACCTGATGATGAACCCTGAGTGTTCGAAACGAGTCGTCATTTGATGAAATCTTTTTTTAAGTGAAAATTTAGTGTTTCTTACCCTTTCTAATAAAAATTTGGAGTAACCTGAACTTAACATTACTATAAGTAAAAATAATATCAAACTTTTTGACAACCAATTGATCTTTGTGTCTTTTTTATTTAACTATCATTATGAATACGATACATTCATTAGCTCCCAAAGTAAAACAAGTAATTTTCCCATCATGGACAATTTCTTTCAAACAACATGGTTTATCTACACTGTGAGGCCCATTTTTGTGCAGAATATTAATTTTATTCTTTAATGATTCTGGACTGTAGGTGGTACACAAGTTTTTTGATAATCATCTACACAGGTATCATCAAAAAAACGTCAGAAAATGACTTTGGAGACATGATCCATGTGAATTCGTCAAAAACTTATAGTAAAATAAAACTGTTACTGCATGTAAATTATACTAAAATTATTGATTCTCTTTTTCTAAGAGGCATTCGGTACACAATTTATAAAGTAAAAGTAACTCCAAAAATATTAAATAAAGAGTTTTAATAGGATTTATGACTGTGATGTTATGTTCTAGCAGTTCAAACGGTGAGTCTCTGAATCATTCCCTGTTTTTAAATTCGGGCCAACGATCAGGTAAATGTGTCTGGTACCTCAAGTATGCAATAAACAATAGCTATAATAATACATTGCTACCAACTTGAGGGAAAAAATACAGCACTACATGATTATTTTATCACATATATATATATACAATTAAAAGAAACGGTCCAGCGGACTTTTTTAAAATAAAATAAATTCAAAACGAAGGAAACACACAGAAAGACACAGACATAACTCACATCGATATTTCGACCATCGTCGTCATCAGGAGGTGCGAAGAGCGAAGAGTCCCGCAGGAAGACAGGGCGGTACTCTTCGCTCTTCGCACCTCCTGATGACGACGATGGTCGAAATATCGATGTGAGTTATGTCTGTGTCTTTCTGTGTGTTTCCTTCGTTTTGAATTTATTTTTTATATATATATAAAACTTTAACACATAGAAAAGAACACAGAAAAACACTACAGAACTCACTTCGATATTTCGACATCCGTCGTCATCGGGAAGAAGTGCAAAGTATTTGCGTTGAGAAGCAAACTGCTACTCAACAATTTAGTTTATATATATAAAATATTGATAAAATTATCGACCGTGGAATAGAAACAAAACTAAAGTTTATCGGGACTCGGTCAGTTCTTCAGGTTCAAATTAAACTCTCATTGTCAACATTTCGGTTTTTATTTAAAACCTTTTTCATAGGCCACAAAACAGAGGAAATTGTAAGAAATAATTCAATCATTCAAAAATCACACTTACATAAAAAGTGCAATTAGTTACAATTAGGAAATTAAAATAAATAGGTTAGTGAAAATGATTGAATTATTTCTTACCTTTCCTCTGTTTTGTAGGCCTACGAAAAAGGTTTTCAATAAAAACCGAAACGTGGACAATGAGAGTTTAATTTGAACCTGAAGAACTGACCGAGTCCCGATAAACTTTAGTTTTGTTTCTATTCCTATATATATATAGAGATAATTTGTTACACAAGGAGTGTAATATGCTAATTCTACAAACTAAATGAAACAGGTGATAATATAATGCAGTTAACATGAAAACCAAGAAATATACTGCTCTCAGTAATTATTTACTGTATGCACTGACATTTTATTACAGAAAAAATATAACTTGTAAACAAAAACTACAGAGAAACCACTTTCATACATTATTAATAGTTTTCAAATTGCAAATAAAATATTCAGTAAATACATAATTGAACTTTTACACAAAAATGTAATTATTGGAAATTTAAAAAATGGAAATATTTCCAAGATGGAAAAAATCATGTATCATGTATTGCTATAAATTTAGGGTAAATAAATATGCTATATAAAAATAATTTTAACATGAAAATTAGAAATACAAAATAAATAATATGATCTATTTATGAAAAATTATATACATGTATTTGAAAACTATATATCTATATAAGCATGCATGTTTAGAGAATGAAATGATTTCCTTGGATTGGAAGGATGTTGCTTTTAAAAAAGAGGTTCTTGTACAGAATGAAAAATTAATTATGGAACCCGTAAAAGTAATTAAATTCTCAAGTGGGTACTGGAAACAAGGGAATATAGAGAGGAATGAGGCATTGGGCTGTTTGGAAAATGCTGGATCCAAACAAACCCCCTGCGGCGGGGGGCCTTTTTGCACAACATGCAGCAGCCTTCTAAGGGGTACTACCTGATGAATGGGTTAACAAGAAAGCAGACAATATATGCTAAAACAAAGGGTCTTGTCAAGTTTATGTAAGTTTACAATGTTAAATTACATTTGTAAGAGAATACAATACTCGTATCTCTACAAAATGAAGGATTTATAAACAGAGTTAAATATTGTTTCCTTCAGTACTACTTACACCAGATGTACTTAATATTGCATTAATAACGCAGTCGACAAGAGGTAGACACGTTTTACCATATACTATGTCATTTATATGATCGTGTTTAAGAATATAAAGATTTTTGGAGAATCAAAACAGCTAGTACTAAAAGTAGTGAGTGGTAATTCACCAAGAACAATAATGAAGTCGAGTAAAGCAATTGAAGAGTATAGCAGATTTTAAAATCATCGAATATGGCGGGTGTACTAATAGAAATATTGTAAAGATCATTACAGGGGAATATTAAAAATATTCAGTACATACATAATTGAACTTTTACACAAAAATGTAACTATTGGAAAATTAAAAAATGTAAATATTTGCATTTAGAAATTGCGTGGAAAATATTTCTACATCAAATATTTCAAGTATTTGAAATTTTAATTTTATTAATTAAAAATGGTTACAACCACACAAAAAGAAACTAACAAGCGGTCTTCGTCAGAGTCAAAATCAGACTGATAAAAGATAAAAAAACAGAGATCAATTAAAACTACAAACTGTGTGTTTTTAATTTCTCTATGTTTCTTTATCATCATTGAACCTCATTTGTCCCTTTTGGATCTTACTTTCATCAAAAAAGTAGATACATATATTATTACAAAAATTAATTTAATAAGTTTTCTACGTCATATAACATCAAACTTTCATTGGTGATGCTAGAAATTTATTTTAGATGAGTTTATTTAAGGTTACCAGCATCTGCTTTGTGAAACAGTTCTCAAAAATGCAGTTATAAGAAACTAAAAATTAGAAAAGTATTAATTTTGCATTATAAAGTTAATAAACATGAATATATATATAAAACAGTGAACACACAAGGAAATCTCTGTTTGATGATAATAACGGGTTATTATACCAGCAAATATAAGTAATAAAGAACGAATTATGACTATATATCTAAAGAAAAAATATAACTAAAATAAAAATATTGCTGCATTCAAAAGATATTTTAATATATAAACTGGTCACCAAGCAAAATTGAACTGATAACAAATTTATTTTATAGTTCGTATCATATCAGATACGAAAACAAGGGGAGGTTATAAAACCATGAACCAAACCACCCACTACTCCAAGTTCAAATTAATTACTCTATGATATGGGTCAAAACAAAAAAGGGCAGATTAAATAAAAGGAACAGAAAGTAAACCAAAATAGATTTTTGTTTTATTATGTAGTATGTAGTATTATTAGTAGTACTACAATACTAATTATGTAGTATCTCTAGCCTATAGAGGTACTACATAAAAAAAACACATTAAATACTAGTGCATAGAACTGCAGGAGATTGAAATTAAGACAAGCTTTATCAGATCTCTTGCTACATGCAGTTGGTGCTTTCAATATTTTAATAATTCCTATGAAATGTCTCTCTTCTGTGTGTTTTTCATGTTCTAGAATTTGTATGTTTTGAAACATGTATGTTCTAGAATTTGTGTGTCTTTTAGTACATGCATGCTCTGTTAGCTCACAAACTGTTTTTCTTTTTCTGTGCCTTATGTCATTTTCATGTTGGATTATCCTATTTTTCAGGTATTCGCTAGTTTGTTCATTATATAATACATCACAATCATAACACTTCACTGAGTAAACAACATCAATGTTACTATTGTAAGCAATGCAACTCTAATTTCGTAAATATGATGTTAAGTGTGTTTTTTTGTGCTAATTTACAGTCGGTTTTATTCAATAATGCTTTTTTTGGATAAACCATTTAAATAAATCAATCTCCCATATTTATTAGATGTCTGCATACTACTCGGTGGTGTGTCCATATGTGGTGTGTTAGCAAAGCGGATATTATCTCTGTGTGCTGTAATTCTGGGTGTTCATATATGGCAGGATGTGCATTTTATGTTATTAGATTTTTTGAGATATTGTTATTTTTAAGTATTTGTTTACGATTTAATATTTTTATCGTGATACGTGCTGTCACTAAAGGTGCTCTATGAAAAATAGCCTATTGCAGTGTTTATTTTGTGTCGGAATGGATGATGAGAGTTAAAATTAAGATACTTATTACTTTTCGTAATGATAAGTGATTCATTTTTTTAAAAATGAAGAGAACATTAAAGGGTATTGTTTGAAGGACCTGACAAGCGGTTCATTCATTACAATGTCAGCCAATATAGGAGCTATAAGACTACCATCGCCACTTGTACTTGTTTCCTTAGATGTTACTTCTTTATTTACTAATATGACTATTGACCTTGCTCTATGCATTGTAGAAGAAAAATGGAATATCCTGAAACTTCACACTGGAGAAGGAAGATTTCCTATTACTTCCCAATCTATGTGCATTTCAAGGATACCTCCAGTGTAGTATATAATTATTGATAAAAGTATCGACCGTGAAAGTGAAACAAAACAAAGTTTGTTTTTAATTTAACTGCTATTTTTATAAGATTCTGACTACCACCGCCATCAATTACACTATTATTATCAGCTGTAATAATTATCAGAAACAGGATGAACCTTCTACCTACCATTATCAATTTAATGATTAATACCAATTCCTGATGCTAAATTAAAATATTTTTAAATATTTTATTTAGTTATGGTAGAATTGGCCACAAGGATAGGTTACACCAGTGTTATTGTGACTTCAGGATTTGATTTGTTTTGGTTATTGTATACTTTAATAGTTTTCGCAGTTTAATATATTTTTTTCTCTTCCCTAAAAGTTTATTAAAAATTTGTAGCACAAAATGGCTAATGATGAAAGATGTGTAAAGCCAATGATTCTTTTGATCCTCAGCCTACATGGGTTGGCATCTTGAGTACAGCAGAAGCACTACCTGTACAAAATGAGAAATATGACATCAGTCAGCAGAGGAGAGTAAGAGTAGACGAAAGTGAAGAAGAGAAGAAACAAACTGGGAGAGTTCAGATGTTAGGTTTTGTTAATTTTGGAACTAGAGTTGTACTGGAGGCTGTAGTCGGTTGATCCAGCCAGTCATTTTAAAAGATTGTAACTCTTTCTGCAAACTGGTCTCTTCTGTAACTGTAACTGACTCATCATCTCTTCAGTGTTAAGTACTTTAAAGAAGTTAAAGAGAAGAACTACAACTTGATTGAAGGCAGTCGTCCCTTTGTTCAAGTGAACTGTACTGTGTATCGGACTTGAGTATTACTTAGGGTTTTTCTTTTGTTTCTGTTTTTTTTGTTTGCTGGTTTTTTCTTGATTTGGAGCGGAGAGAGTTTACGAGCCCCAGAGTTGACAAATCAACAATGACCAAAATGTTTATAAAACTAATTTGTTTTAATAATTTCAAAATGTAAACTAAATAGACTTAAACAAAATAGGGTAATAGATTTTGTTTTAATTGATAATTTCAGGCAAATAATGTTTATTTATTAGACTCAAAGAAGTGTTTGGTCTTCTCCCAAACCAGGAATATGGCAAGAAGTAAGAAACTTATATTGATTCAGTAAAGTTATATTGAAATAAACATTACTGCAATATAAGTATGAGTTGCCATATAAGAAAAAGAAATGACTCCAAAATCCCTACTATAGAGTAGGGAAACCCTTATAACCTCTGTTTAAAGATCCATCTCTGTGAAACGCTGGGGCTCTTAAAGTACACTCTAGCCCTTGAATTTATCTGTTTTTTGTAATCTATGGGAATTCTTAGTTAAAACTGAATTAAAACATGTAAATCCTTACCAGTTGATCT
>JAPFBL010001095.1:40000-44478 GCA_026182355.1 Hermatobates lingyangjiaoensis | reverse complement strand
CGTAATGGCGGTCGAAATATTGAAAAGTGAGTCTTTGTTATGTTTCATCTATGTGTCACAGTTTATTTTAAGTGTTATTTGTCCTGCCGGTCCGTTTTTCGTTTATCTTGGTATATATACGTATATATGATCAAACCACAATAAGAAATGGGAAAACAAGACTAAGATTTGGGTTTTTGACTCTGACGAAGACCGCTTGTTACGGTTGAAAGATCTTAGTCTTGTTTTCCCATTTCTTATTGTGGTTTGATCATTGATTGTTATTTTACGTGTTTATGTGAAATCTTTATATATATATATATATACAATTAAAATAAGCAGTGACACATAAACAGAAACACAACAAAGACTCACTTTTCAATATTTCGACCGTAATGGCGGTCGTCTTCAGGAGAAGAAGTGAATTGACGGAGGGACGACAGTCAACTGACCGTATATAATATATATATATAAACTAGAATTTAAAAAAGAACACATAGAAAGGAAACCACTGAACTCACTACTATATTTCGATGTCCTCGTCTTCAGGAAAAGAAGTGAATCGCTCCAAAGGCTGATAAAGACTGACTTGGCGTTCGAACTGAAGCACTCAAACAGTGTAGCCAACTTTCGGAGGAATATATATATGTATATATATAATTAAATTTTACCAGGACGCTGTCAGTTCTTCTGGTTCAAATTAAACCTTTATAGCCAATGTGTCGGTTTTTATTTAAAACCTTTCTCAGAGGCAGAAATATAAAATTTTTAAAACAGAAAAACAAAGTATTATGTTTTTTTTTACAAGAAAAATAGTCTGTAGATTTTAACAACACAAAAGACGACACAGAAAAAAAAAGAATTAAAAGTACACTTACTAAATGCTCAACAATTTCGAACTGTTGTTTTTCATAAGGAGTAGACAAGAAGAGAGGAAGAAGTGAGAGAGATCTCCCCAAGTTAAAGGACGGAACACGAATTTCAATAATTACATTTATATTGTAAACAATAAAATCGATTAAACCACTTTGAAATGAGCATATATTGATAATAAGCCTATGTAAATGTAGTAAAGTTACATGTAGGCCCCATTCTAGGGGAAATTCTTTCTTGTAAATATCGAATAGTCTGGTTTTTTTTTGAGTTTTGCATATAGATTGAATATTTAGATAAAGATATAAAGTTGTTTGAGATTGTAGCTAAAATGAGGTATAAGCAGCAGGCGTAAAAGGGAGGGGATTGGGCGGGTGGGGGGGTGGGGGGGGGGAGTTAAGCTGGAGAGATGAGCAATAAGTGATTTGGAAGTGGTGATAAGGAGACGGAAGGTTATAATGAGATGAGGTTACCCGGCATTATCGCCTTAGCAAGGAGAAGGTTATAATCAATAGCGTCTACAGAACCGTCTTCAACTCATTAAGCATTATAATTACATTGGAAATCAATAAACATGTCTCAAGTTTATAATCATTATATTTAATGCATTAATCAAATAATCGCTTATTTATTATTATTTTCTACTATATAACAACTATGCATTTATAGTATGGAGAAAAATCTCAAACAAGTGTTTAGTTGAAAGATACATATATCATAGAATGATTACTACAGGAGTTTCAAATCCATGTACAGAACTATGTAAGAATAACGAATGAAAATAATATTGTTTTTCAAACTATGGTATATGTATACTACAAAATGTCAACATCAAAAAAAAATTTTTTTTTATTCAATCTACATGTTTCATAGACTTCGTGTTCATCATCAAGTAAACAATACAAACTACAAATTAAAAGTTACAAAAATAAACCAGAATTATGTAAGTTTTAATTTGTTGTTTGTATTGTAGAAGGTGGTGAATACGAAGGGTTTGAAACGCATAGTTTGAAAAAAAAAATTTATTTTGTGTAGACACTTTGTTATTATCGTTTTACCCCACTATGAGTAAATACCACAGAATTACGGATTAAATAACTAATACGTCATATTGTTTTCTGATTAGAAAGGAAAAAAAACACTATGTGTTCTCACACAAAAAAGAATTGAATGATACAACCTTTCGAACACTCAGTGTTCATCGTCAGGTTACATCTGTCTCACTAAGACGATGTTGACTAATTGATGTCTGCTGACCCCCCTCCCCTGCCCTCCAATTAGTCAGCATCCCTTTTTCTCTTTTTATTGTTTAAAACGATCTCCTAACGGGTGATAACGTCAACGTCAGTCGTTTATCGGCTTTTTCTTTCTATAGATTCTACATTGGGAGTCCTACAATTTGCCCAACTGGAAATTTGTTCAATAAACGATTGCTCAAGATATTGTTAGTCAACATAAGGATGTTTGTTTCTTTTCCAACGACCACAATTATAAGACTCTCATCTTTTAGTGTTGTTCTAGCAGCAAATTGTGGCTCATTTTTATTTGGTACCCGTTTTAGTAATAGACAAGTCACACTGCCTGTTGATTCTACATTAGGAGTCTTAACTTTCACCTAATTCAAGTGGATTTCGAGTAGGGATCTTTAACGAGTACTTGACATCGTACAGTCTCGAGACCGATGGCTTAACGTCCTCTCCGAGGGACGACGTACTCAGAATTATTCATCTACCGCGTGAATAAATCCAGGGTCAGGTGTGCATCGAACCCTGGACCAGCCCAGAGGAAAGTACGTTAACCACTGAGCTAACCTGGCCCCAATTAGAGCATTATTAACTTATGAGTGTGCTCGTTTGACATATTTGCTGAAATAAGGACACTAAAAGGAAAATTTAGTGTTCCCTAAGCCGATTACTTAGCTTGTTTATACCCAAAAAGGGGTGTTTTAATTAAAGCATGGGCAATATTTTATCGCCTTATGAATGCATTGTGAGGCGTTATGTTTGTGAACTGAAAACAACAAACAACACGTTTGAAACGTTTATAAACGATGAAATGCGCCTTTCAGTATCATATGTAAACAACATAAACAACATTCTGAGGTAAAATGGATAAACCAACAAAAGTCTCCACACAAATGAAGTTTTATTCAACGCGTTTCGAACACTTTGTGTTCATCATAAGATAAACGCGTTGAATAAAACTTCATTTGTGTGGAGACTTTTGTTGGTTTATCCATTTTACCTCAGAATGAGTAAATACCACACAATTACGGATTGCACAACTAATGATATAAACAACATTATAACGCCATTCATATATAGTGGTACTTGTTCATACGAAATTTCCATCTTACAATAGGTCTTTCAGGAAAAAAATTATCTTATCTTACGTTTGTTTCATCAAACGAAGGCCTAAATCAACAAAGTGTGCGCTAGTTTTATCAACATCCTGGAGTAAAAAGACATCTAAAATATAGGTTTTTTTTATCATTTCATTTTGCCTCGATCTCAAGATTCTTTTTTTAATACAGATAGCTTTGGTTTATCTTTTTTGAGAGTGACTGTCTTTAATTGTTATCGCATTCACTAACCCCTACCTTCCAGCATGATAAGAGAATTCCCTCAGACAAGAAGGAGCTTATCTCAGACAATAGCAGTCAAAAAGAGTGAAAAATGAAATGAAAACAATAATAAAACAAAAAAGTAAAAAAAGTTCTAAAGTTAACAAAAAAAATTATGAATATAAATTATAAAAAGTTAAAAAAAATAATTTCCTTTTTCATTCATAATTTTAATTTAAACTTAAAAGTAAGTTGTGTGCTTGTGTTCGTACAGTACATGCGTTTACGTTTTGCAGTTAGGAAATGTTTACCACCTCCTCCTTCACTGTACCCTGCCATTTAACCTACCGTTCACCCCACCCAGTTAAAGCCATAAGTAAATGACTTTACATATTATTGTCTATTATTATTATTATTATTTAATTTATAATTTATCTTTGATTATTACCATTATAGTATATATAACAATTAGGAACTGGTTATTACATATATTGCTTATTTTAAATTAGCCAAATGTTTAGGGGGGGGGGGGGGGGGAACTTCGAACGCGTTAGGTTATTTACATGTCATTAGAAATTCATCTTATGAAACTTCGTAATTATTAAATAACGCCCCATATTTGGCTTGTATCTGTTTCTTACACAATTTCTCCAGTTTCCGGAATTCCTTCCTGGTCTCTTCATTAAAACTATAAAGCTTATCAGCAATATTGCTAGTCGACATGTTTCGAATGTACCATATTCATCATCAGGACAATAATGAGAATAATAATAGGATTGTCAGTTATATATATATATATATTATATATGTATATATATATATATATATATATATAATTAAAGTTACAGCTAGAGAACACAAGAAAAAGAACGAACACTCACGAATCTCGATAATTTCGGCGTCTTGCCGTCTTCAGGAGAGTAGAAAGAAAGAAAATAAAAGGAGAAAGAATGAAGGAACGGAGACGTAAATGCGTCCACTGGCCGATGTAAACTGGCGCGATACAATGACACGCAGTGCAGCCACCTTACCAACGTGAACCAGTTTAGGCTGTGAGTAAGTA
>JAPFBL010001095.1:0-37500 GCA_026182355.1 Hermatobates lingyangjiaoensis | reverse complement strand
TTATATATATATATGAGTCGCTCTCTGCCGGTACAAGTGAACGCACGTACCTCTTCTTCTTCCCTTCTACTCTCTCCCTGACGACGAACTTCAGTTCGAAATATCGATCCAGTAAGTTTTCTCGCTTCTTCTATATGTTGTCTTTTTTCATTTATATATATATATATATATATATAAGTTGGGAAGAAATTTAATAATGTTTGTATATATATATATATATATATAGAAAATTGTCACAATAACACGTGATATAAATATTCAGGTAACTCACCACAAATTAGAGAAGATAGTCGCTCTAAGGCCTTTCGTTAACGAAAGGCCTTAGAGCGACTATCTTCTCTAATTTGTGGTGAGTTACCTGAATATATATATATAATATATATATATAATATGTTCATACAGGTTATCCAATATATAACTATTGAACAACAATAATTTATTCGAAAATCCTTTTAAAATTGAGACAAATGAAAGTGGCATGATAATCATATTTCTTTGCAAACAAATGTTTATTAATTTGTAAAGCTAAAGGCATGGTTAGGAGCATGGCGCGTTCAGCACCATGTTTGCCATTAGTATGCCCATGCAGGTCTCATCAATCTTGAGCCAAAACGACTGCCATTTCAGATTTTTTTTTTTTTTTTTTTTTTTTTGGAGGTATACATGAGATCGTTAGGACTTGATAAACGTGACAGTTGTTGACAAAGACTTTGCTTGCATTACTACACCAGCTGTGTCAACAGATCCATTTAGAATATTTCTTTACGTGTCATACATCCTTTTTTTTTCCTTTTTTTTTTTGGATATCATTTTTTTGTTTTGTTTTGAAAACTTTCACTAATATTAATAAAATGTGTTTTTATAACTTGTTTATTAGTGCAATTAGCAAAAAACTATTACAAAAAATTGATGAAACCCATAAACGTATATTTCATTTAAAACATATTTATATGAACATAATTAAAACGAAAATTATGGCCGATTTGAAAATATATTTAAGGAATAATTTGGCTAAACAGTATGACAACAACCCAATTTAATATATATATATATTTATATATATATATATATATATATATATATATATATATATGAGTTACTTGCCGTTGCGTCTACAACGTACTTGGTCTCCCTTTCTCTTTTATTCTGAAGACGGATTGCCCAAAAATTTGAGTCTGTAAGTTTGTTTCCTTACTCTGTGTGTTTTTACTTCTTGAATTTTGAGCCCATGATATATATATATATATTTCGAAATAATTCGAATATATAAATTCCAATTCGAATATATAAATTCGAATTCGAATATATAAATAATTCGAAAGACACTCTGAGAGCTTCAGAAGAAGCTTTTATTAGTCTTCTGGGCTTAACGTAAATCGTTGATTTTTTTTCCCCTATAAGTTGTTATCAGCTTTTAATTTTATTTTAGTTAATTGTTTTCATTCTTTTCATTTTTATTTGGCTTTTATCTCTTTATCTTCCTTGCCTACCTTTCCTCCGAAAGTTGGCTACACTTTTTGAGTGCTTTGGTTCGAACTCTAAGCCAGTCGTTATCAGCCTTTAGAGCGATTCACATCTATTCCTGACGACGAGGACATCGAAATATAGTAGTGAGTTCAGTGATTTCTTTTCTATGTGTTCTTTTGAAAATTCTAGTATATATATATATAATATATATATATATATATATATATATATCAGCTCAAAAACGAAGAAGAGCAACACAAAGAGAAAGAGACACACTCATAAACTCAAATTTTCGGATGATCCGTCTTGAGGAGAAAAGAGAATGGGCGACCAAGCACGCCGGAAACACAATGGCAGGAAACCGTCCCGGCAACCCGAACTGTCCCGTTTTTTCGAATTTTGAGTGATATATATATATATATATATATATATATATATCAATGATTAAACCACAATATGAAATGGGAAAACAAAACTAAAATCTTTCGACCGTAACAAGCGGTCTTCGTCAGAGTCAGAAATCTAATTGAAACGCTAGATACAGAGAACATCTGGTGAGGGGTTGAGAAGAGTGGGAGGGAAGAGTGGTATTTTAAATAGGTGAAAGAAAATGGTGAAATATTCCAATAATATTTTGAAAAACCAGATATCATAATCTGAATTTGTGTAAAATATCCGTCAAAGACGGGGACGTATAGTAGTATAGTATATAATTCAAAAATGAAACGGTACGTTAGCACAAAATATCAAACGATTAGAATAAAAGAACACATGCAAACAACATATAGCTGACTTCAATATTTCGACTTCTTCGCCATCAGTAGGAGAAGAAAAAAAAGGAGATGAATTTTGCTCGGCTGGCAAACAGCAACTGACCATACAGGGAGTACGGCTTAGTAATAAGTAATATTGCTAATTCACAGAAAAATAAATTACTAAAAAAAATGTAAATAATATAAAAAAAGTAAAAATAAATAAATTCTTATATATTATCTTATTCATTTTTTTATTTTGTTAATTATTGTTAGTTTGCATTACTAAATATTATCAATAATAATATTATTAGTTAAATATTATTAAAACTTCTTTTTCGTTTTTGTGGTTGTTTTTATTATTTATTAAATATTTTATTTTTCATCTTTTCTGGTTAAATTTTTTAATTTTTATTATTTTTTATTTATATATTTTTCTGTGATTTGGCAATACTTCTTATTACTAAACCGGACGCGCTGCGTGGTTAGTTGTTTTTGCCAGCCGAGTAGAACTCATCTTCTTGTTTTCCTTCTCCTGATGACAATGAGGTCGAAATATTGAAATGAATTGTATGTTGTTTCTACGTGTTCTTTTAACCTAATCTTTTGATACATAGTATATATTTTTTTTTTTTTTTTTTATTATTTGAGGGTGACTATAGCACTGCGCCTTAAAAAAAATTATTGTACCTCCCCCTTTTCTCAACTAAAGTACCCCAGCAGTTAGCTTCAATGCCTCCAAGAAGCTCAGCACTTTTGCTGGTTCCAGCGGTAAAAGTTTTTCTATCATGAGTTGAGTGTCCCGAAACACCTGCCTCTCTGCAGCAAAGCTGCCTTACAAGTTATCAGCTGGTGCAATGGTGTTTCTTCCTCTTTGCAGAATCTACACAAACCATCATTGATTGTACATTCAGGCTCCCTATGTTTCGGGAGAAAGTAACTTCCTTTCTCCTTCTTTCGGATGGTCTTCTTCGGGTCGTCAGGTGCACTTGTGTTATGTTCCCAACTAGTTAGCGATTTTGGACCCTTTGCGCTTCCGCAGGATAGTCTCCAGACTTTCTTCCCTCTTTAGAGGGGAAAATCCTTGAAGCTAGTATATAGTATAATATACTATACATTATATCTATAGAGAAAAAAATCGACATTATAATCAGATATTACATACTGTTATGCTAAATTATTCAAGTTCTATATTTAAAATATCAATCTTTAATGGAAATGAAAGAAATATCTTTCATTACTTTCAGAAAATTCTTTCTGATGAAAGAAAGTCAGTCGTCTTCAAATATTGACATATAAACATTCAAGATACAACTACAGGAGACTAAATCGGATTTCTCATCCTTTGAACGCAAGTATTTACTTCAATGATATAACCAATAAAAATCTCAGAACCCTATTCACAAAACAAATTCATTTCGTTTTTCTTCTTTTTCAAATCTTAATAAATCCGTTTACATTTCTGACAGATTGCATGTTTTTTTTTCTTATTCTTTGATCTGAATTAGTCATATATTTTCTGTTTTCTCATAAAAGATGAGATCTGATATTTCTTAGAATGAATATTTATTTTATTTTTACAATAAATGTCAACTTCTTTTGATTCAAAAATTATTGTCTTTTATTATAACCGTTAAAGAATAATACTTGTTATTATAAGAAATACCAGTAATATATATATATATATACAATTAAAAGAAACGGTCCAGCGGACTTTTTTTAAATAAAATAAATTCAAAACGAAGGAAACACGGTGGCTGCAGTCACCGAGTTCAGTCACCGCCCTGCCTTCCGGCGAGACTCTTCGCTCTTCACACCTCTTGATGACGACGATGGTCGAAATATCGATGTGAGTTATTCCTGTGTCTTTCTGTGTGTTTCCTTCGTTTTGAATTGATTATAATATATATTATATATATATATCTCAGCTTCTCAACAGAGTCTCTAACCCTCCTTTCTTGACCGCCTCAAACCACCAGACAACCTCTCCTCCGAACGTAAGGCTATCAATAGAATTCTCAAACCCCAAGGTGTTTCCTTCCTCTTTTTCCAGATTTTCCCAACCAACCCCGTGTCCTCAGCTCCCCCTAATTCGGGATTTCCTCCCCCCTTCCCGGAAGGTTTCCCTCCCTGTGGGTGCGGGGGTGTACGTAGGTTGGGACCTCCCGCTTCCAAATCCCCACTTCCTTCCCTTTTGAAATCCTACCTGTTTAGGGATCTCTTTACCTAAAAATTGCTAAACGGATTACCCCTGTATGCCTTTATAGGTTTATTAAATTCATCCTTAAGGATAAGATCCTTAAACCCAAAATTTCCTTTGATAGAATCCCAGGTCTCCCTTTAATAATGCCAATAAATTCAAGATTCCTCCGAGACTAACGAACCCTCAACTGAAGGCAATATTTCTTCCAAGGATTCCAAAATTAAACCTTAACAAAAAATTTTATTTTTTTTTTTTTAAATTTTTAATTTTTTTTATTTAACATTTATTTTTTTTTTATTTTATCTAATTTATTTTATTTTTTTTTTTTATTTATTTTTTAAATTCTTTAATTATTTATTTATTTTATTTTTATTTTATTTTTAATTTTCTTTTTTATTTTATTTTTTTATCCCTTAAAGATTTCCTTTTTATTTTTAGGATTTTCAGGATTTTTTTATACTTAAAACTTCCGCGTTTTTTTTTAATAAAATCCAAAATTTTTTAATAAATTTTCTTCACGCCTCCTTCCCGAACCCGCCTCACACTCGGTTGCCGGGAGGTTTTCCGTTGTGTTTCCGGGTCTTTCGTTTTTCTTTTCTTGAAGAATATAAAAAATTTATTTTAATTTTTTTTTTTTTCTTTTTTCCTTTGTGCTGTTTCTATTTGGATGTTTTTGAAAATGTATTTAATATAAAATTATAATTTCACTGATAAAACGAAATAGAAAAGGACACAAGTAGGGTTACTTGCCGTTGCGTCTACAACGTGCTTTGTCTCCCATTCTCTTTTCTCCTGAAGACGGATTACCCGAAAATTTGAGTCTGTAAGTGTGTTTCCCTACTTTGTGTGTTGCTCTTTGTTAATCTCGAACTCGAATATGTATATGAGTTCAAAATTCAAGAAGACAAACTCACAGAGTAAGGAAACACACTTACAGACTCAAATTCTTGAGTCATCCGTCTTCAGGAGAAAAGAGAAAGGGAGATCAAACACGTTGTAGGCACAACGGCAAGTAACCAACCCGTAAACCGCCAGTGTGTGTTCCCCCGGTACCCGGTCTTAAAGTATAGAATCAAGAGAAGATATAAACAGAAATTAAGATAAGCAGTACTAGTTGGGTAAATATATAAATTAGATAAAAAGTCATAAGCAATAAAAAACAAACTGAATAATCAAAAATAATGATTAATTAAATAAATTTAATCAATGAAAAAAATAAATACAATACAAAATAATTATTTTTATTAATATTTTTTTTTAGTTGTAATAGTAAATAAAAGGTAGACTAAATAAAAAGATAAAATAAAAATTAAAATAAAAAAATAAAATAAATAAATATATATATATATATATATATATATATATATATATATATAGTTCAATGTAAAAAAGAAACAGAGAAATTAAAAGCACACACTTACAGTTTCTAATTTTCTGTTTGAACCGTCTTCAGGAGACTGAACCAGTCTCTGAACAAGTGCGTTTCGTTTTCCTCTCTTATCTCTCCTGATGATGGTTCAAACCGAAAATTAGAGACTGTAAGTGTGTGCTTGTAATTTTTCTATGTTTCTTTTTCTACATTGAACTATATTTGTCCGTTCGTATTCTCAATGAAGAAGTATATATAGATATATATAAAGTTCATGAGTCTGTTTGTTTCTTTGTTTGTTCATCCAATTTCCGTGGAGGTAGAGACCTGAAATTATTATAATCTTTATTTTGTTTTGATTGGCTTTGTTGTAGTTGTATTGCATAATAACAAATCTCGACTTTCCAGAATATTATTTAATAACATTTCTCATTAGGGGGTCAGGATAGCCTATAATATATAATAAACTACTACATTAGCGGTTAAAAATGAATAATTATAGAAACAAACTTGAACAAAACTGTCAGATAAAATACGAATGTTCTAAGGTAATATTATAGAGTCACATTTCTTTCATTAATTTCATTTTATGTTGGGAAAATAAATTTAATATTTCAATTTACAAGTTTTGTTTGTTTTAAATATATTTGATTATATATATAACTTGAATTGATAATATATATATAAAAAGAAATCACATAAACACGTGAAATAACAATCAATGGTCAAACCACAATAACAAATGGGAAAACAAGACTAAGATCTTTCAACCGTAACAAGCGGTCTTCCTCAAGAGTCAGAAACCCAACTCACAACTAAATATATATTATATATATATATATATATATATATATATATTAGTTGTGAGTTGGGTTTTCTTGTTTTTACCAAATAACGCAAAAATATATTTTATTATATATTTTTTTAATATATATATTAAAATAATAATTTAATATATATATATATATATATTAAAAAAATATATAATATAATATATTTTTGCGTTATTTGGTAAAAATTTGGCCTAATTTGGCATAGTTCTTAGCAACATTTGGCATATTGAGAATATATATAAAACGGCAGTTGTGCTGCCAAAATATTAGTTGCTTCTTATTGTGCTGTCATATATATGAAATAGCCGTCATATGAATAGTTTGAAAACCACTGCGTTATCCACTGAAGTAACCTGACCCTAACAGTTATTTAATAATTACATAACATTTGTGATTCTTACAACTTATCTCAATGTAACATCACAATATTGTGATTAATCTGTTAGGTCTAATGCTGGAAATAATATCTTATCTTCTGACTACTTGGCCATTCTTATCTTAAAACTCATACCATTAAATGTCTGAACCATTAACTTCCTTAGCCCAGTCTCTACTTCTTCAAACAAGAGTTGTTATGTCATTCCTAAATTTATTATTTTTATTCATTACTAGCTGATCTACCCGGCTTTACCCGGGAAAACAATTTAATTCCAATTCTAATAATAAATTACATATAACGAAAACAATTTATATTTTCTATAGTTCCGTTACACTTAAGTTTTTTGAGATAAACAAAATTAATACAGAATTAAAATTATAGATTACGCAAAAAACATATAATCTAACACTGATTATAAATTGCACACATTGTTTAATACAATTGGTAGTTGATAGATTAGATTAAACAAATAATAAAAAGAATATTTTTTGCAGAACAATACATCAAGAAATGTTGAAAGATGTCTTAGCTCATGAAATGTGATATGTCTTATCTGTTAAATACGATGATACGAATTTTAAACCCACAAATCGTTTCAATTAGGAGCCAGTTAGTTGAACAGGCTAAATCATATCACATTACATTTCATTCAATAACTCCAATGTGAAGACTTCACATAGTTTTAAATATTTAATTAAAATTATATCAGTAAACAAAATTGTCTCTTAAAAGTTTGAATAACAATATTTTGATGAAATATTATTTGTTTATGAGAAGCATAGTATTGAAAAGTGCCAATTGAGTTCTAAATGTTAAATTCTAAATATATTTTTCATTATGCAATGTTAAGAGTTATTATGTTAAGAATTGTATTTATACACACAAATACATACACTGATTAAGTTTTATATATGTACATTTTGATTTGAACATTTCTTCATCAAGTTTTTATGCTGTATATATTTCCTTAAAGTTTTACTGATTTTGACATTCATAAACGTCTTCTAGTTAGATATCATCGATATATATAATAACTTATCATTTTGCCTATATGGAGTAGGGCCGGATACTAATTACTAATAATTAAATATTTTAAACAAACGAATTAATCAATCAGGAAAAAATAAAGAAGCCTTACAATTATTAAACTTAAACAAAATACTTTAACTATTCTTTTAAGATTAGAATTAATGGTTCAAATACTATCATTATTATTCGTAATATTATCATGCATACTTAAAGTTAATAAGTTATTATTTAACGCATAACTTTCTTTAATGCTTAAAGCAAGTTAAACCAATTAGATATGAAAAGTTAATGGTAAATTATTGCTAATAACTAAAGCTTTGTTAAAGTTAATAAGAAACCCATATAAAATTACTTTAATTGTCTTTAATATCAATCTGAAAACAAAAATAAACTTTCTGGTACCTGGTTATTTCCAATTGAACAAAGCATGAACGCCATTACCAATTAAAGTTCAAAATGTAAACAAACAGGTTATACAACCAACCTTATCTATTATGATATTTTTGGGATATTACCCGAACCACAACTCTGATTTTTAAAAAAAAATACATAAACCTTCCCGGTGGTATACTTAATAATTTCCTAAATTTTCACGGCGATTGGATGTATGGTTTTTGAATCTATCGAGTACAAACAGACATACATTCATTTATATATATATAGATTTGAATATGATAATTGCCCTGATGTTTTTGATTACTAGTTTAGATTTTTCTAGAAAAAAAAAAAAGGCCAGTACATCGTCTACAAGACAATAAAACTCATATATTCCAAGACTTTTGTTATAATTCCAAAAAATAAACTAATTGAGCTTTTTATAAAGTTGTCAGCTGATGATAATACACTGACTATATATATTGATAAACAATATATATGCGGAATTACAAAACAGACGATTTTAAATAATAGCACCAGATTTATATCACAATACAACTCGAAAGAGAAATCACAGGTTATTTGACAAAAACAATTCTATAAAAATGTATATATATATATATATAAAAATATATTCGTTCCTTAATATTATATATAAAAATATATACTTTGCTTAATATATAAAAATATACCGTTTAGTAATAATGAAATACTCCAGAACACAAGAACGAATAGAGCAGAACAGTAGACGCTTTGCGTCAATATTACTTTATTGAGAAACTAACTAAAATCTCATTGTTTGACCTACCAACGACCAATGAATATTACCATGCACAACAGTGCATGTCGTAAATAGCAGTTCCGGACCAGAGGCCCACTACTGCTAGATTCTCATCCTGCTGTTTTTTTGTTGGGTCAGTAAACAATGTCAAGAATGGGGGAGTCAGTCAGTAAAGGGAATATGTCGTCTTCGTGGTCATTTGGTCTTCAGGTTTTGCATTCTCTGAGGTACTGTATACTTTTGGAGTCATGTGGTCATCATTTTTAGTTTAAGTAGGAAACTTTGAGGATCATGGGATTAGGAAGGGTTGAGAGTAGGATTTAGTTCCCGAACAAGGAGTTTGACCTATTATCTCGTTATAAAAACAACAACAACAAATCCTAATACTTAATAAGATTTAATGCTATTTCTGTGAGGCGTGATTTTATTTATAAATAACGTCCCTACAGAGTTAAAGGTTTTTATTGCTTGTTATTTCCCATCTGTAGATTGCTAGCACTTGAAGAAATTTTATTCACGTGCTGTTCCGCTGAACCACTTGAGAGAGAAAGAGAGAGAGAGAGAGAGAGAGAGAGAGAGAGAGAGAGAGGGAGGGAGGGAGAAAAGGCCTTTCATGTTATGAAGGTTTTCGAGTTTTTGATAAATATAAAGGTGTTCCTTCAAGTTTGTACTAAAAAACAGGGGGTGGGAGTGGGCGGGAGGGGTGTGGTGTGAAGAGGTGCAGGAAATGAGTGGATAGATGAAAACTGAACTCAAGGGCTAAACGGTTTTGTCGCCTCGCTCTATCCCTTCGCAAAGAGGGTGGCAACCCTTTATTCATCCAATCACATACTTCAACTTTTTTTTTTTTTTTTTTTAAATAATTCTCGAAATTATTCTTATAACGAATTATTTTACAACTAAAAATTATAATAACATCACACAAGTAAAAGTGTAGGTATACCTTGTTTATTATTAAGATATAAAAAGTTCCTTCGCTGAAAGAAACAACATTAAACTTCCTATTAGCATGTAAAAATAATTACCATAAATAAAACAAAACACAAAATATGAAAATCTATTATTTATTTATTTCATTTTGCAATATTTATTGTTAAATTATTTTTTATTAGATTAATGTAAGACTTTTTTTTTTCGCTAATTCTCAGTAATAATATTTTGTTTATCGAGGTTTGGTCCAGCGTCAAAAAAATTCTAAAAAAAAAACATCTTACACCAGTGTTCTCAGCCTTCCTATTCCCCCCACCCCTCTCACTATTTCCCGCAATCTCATCCCCCCTCCCCATCTTATTTTCAAGATAGTTATACACTTTTACAACTCTACATTGATTATGTTCGTGATAGAATTATAAATATTCAATGCTAATTACAATTATTGATATATAATTGTACAGTCAATATAAGATTTCACATAAACACATGAAATAACAATCAATGATCAAACCACTATAAGAAAATGGGAAAATAAGACTAAGATCTTTCAACCATAACAAGCGGTCTTCGTCAGAGTCAAAAACCCAACTGAGTTGGGTTTGATCATATATATATCAATGATCAAACCACAAATGAAATGGGAAAACAAGACTAATATTTTTCTACCGTAACAAGCGGTCCTCGTTAGAGTTAAAAACCCAACTTAAACACTAGATGCACGACACATTTGTTGAGGGGTTGATAAGAGTGAAACAAATTAAATTTATTTCATTTCTGGTTTGATCATTGATTGTTATTTCACGTGTATATGTGAAATCTTTTTAATATATATATATATATATATATATATATATATATATATGTATATATATATAACGAGTTCGAGATTAACAAAGAGCAACACACAAATTAGGGAAACACACTTACAGACTCAAATTTTCGGGCAATCCGTCTTCAGGAGAAAAGAGAATGGGAGACCAAGCACGTTGTAGGCGCAACGGCAAGTGACTTGCCGTTGCGCCTACAACGTGCTTGGTCTCCCATTCTCTTTTCTCCTGAAGACGGATTGCCCGAAAATTTGAGTCTGTAAGTGTGTTTCCCTAATTTGTGTGTTGCTCTTTGTTAATCTCGAACTCGTATTGTGTCCAGTTTGGATCGTGTTTCGTTTTATCAGTGAATATATATATATATATATGATCAAACCACAATAAGAAATGGGAAAACAAGACTAAGATCTTTCAACCATAACAAGCAGTCTTCGTCAGAGTCAAAAACCCAACTGTAAATCCAGTTGGGTTTTAGACTCTGACGAAGACCGCTTGTTACGGTTGAAAGATCTTAGTCTTGTTTTCCCATTTCTTATTTTGGTTTGATCATTGATTGTTATTTCACGTGTTTATGTGAAATCTTTATATATATATATATATATATATATATATAATTAAAATAAGCAGTGACACATAAACTGAAACACAACAAAGACTCACTTTTCAATATTTCGACCGCCATTACGGTCGAAATATTGAAAAGTGAGTCTTTGTTGTGTTTCAGTTTATGTGTCACTGCTTATTTTAATTGTTATCTGTCCTGTCGGACCGTTTTTCGTTTATCATGGTATATATATATATATATATATATATATATATGAGTCGTTGTCTGCCTGCGAAACGACTCGTTCCTATGTTCCTGATGATGAGGACATCGAAATATAGTAGTGAGTTTCTGTTTCATTTCTGAGTGTTCTTTGTGTCAATATATTTTATAGAAATATAAAATATTAATTCAACCCAAATAATATGTTATAATTTAGAATTAAAAACCTATAGTAGCTTTCCTCACACTGTAAACTTACTGTGGTCACAATTCACACCCTGAAAACCCAAAATTTACCCTTGGGGGTGAATTTCACCCCCATTGTGAACCCCTGCCTTAGAGCAACGTTTCGTTCTTATTTCTAGTTATCTTCAGAGCTAAGCCAATACTGAATTAATTACCGTATTGCAACTAAAATATTTCATTATTTGCATAGGTATACATTATTAATTTATACTCTGGTAATTCGATAATACTAAGTCTCCAAAAAAAAAGAGACCCGAGCCAGGTTTGCTCAATGGTTAACGTACTCGCCTCTGGGCTGGTAGGTCCGGCGTTCGATCCCCACCTTTCCCTTGATTTATTTATTACGCGGGAGGAGAATAAATCTGCGTACGTCATCCCTCGGAGAGGACGTTAAACCTGTTTTGATCTTCGCGTTCCTCGGCATTTTTATGCCAGTCAAGCTGTCTGCTTTGTTGGCAAGTTGCCCTTTAGCCACCTCCATTGAAAACCATGGAGGTGCCCGAGGAGGACGTTAAGTCGTCGGTCCCGAGCCTGTACAATGTCAGGTACTTGTTAAAGATCCCCTACTCGAAATGTACTTGAGTTAGGCAAAATTTAGTGACTCCCAATGTAGAAAAAGCTGATAAACAGATGACATTATCACCTGCTAGGGGATCGGTTTAAATAATTAAAAAAAAATCCACAAACTACGCGTTTCGAACACTTTGTGTTCATCACCAGGTAATCATCTACAATACAGATTACAAAATAAAAGTTACAAAGGTAAACCGGAATTCCATATAATAAAAATGAAAAATGAATAGCATACCCAATGGAATGTGCGGAGGACTGAGAACGGTCGAACGTTCAACTGAAGGACATGTGAGATAGTGTGGGGAGAGGGTAGTTAGAAGATAAGGAGACAAAGGAGTTGGGTTTCCAACATCGGAATAAGATTTTTTTTTGTTGATAATATTGTTTGACGCTGGACCAAACCTCGATAAAGAAAAATAGTTTAACTGAGATTATATATATTGGTGAAAAGATATGTTTTAGGTTAATCAAATAAGAAATAATTTCCACCTATGAAGTGCTATAAAGCAAGCCAAAAACTATTGTAGAATAGAGTCCTTTTTTTTGTTCGATTTGATCACGTCTTATTACAGCAACAATTTGAAAAAAGTTATATAGCTGGGGATTTGCTCACTGAGGCACAAGGATGATGAATTTTTATTTAATGCTTTATTTATTTCAAAAGTATCCAATTTTGGAAACGACTAGTTTGAATTAAAAAAAACTTCTTTTGTTTGGGGACTTTGTTATTATCGTTTTACCCCTGTATGAGTAAATACCACACAATTACGGATTCACAACTGATGAATCATTACCTTAAAATTTTTGATTTCTTGAAAGACTATTGGATTGTTTAATTTTATTTTCTATTATTGGGCAGCTTTTGACAAAGTTCCAAAAAATGTCACCATATAGTCATAAATATAGTACGGTAATAATTATAATTATATAATATAATGTAATTATGTACATGCATATTATTATTACCACTGAGGTTAGTATGATTGATATTATTAATATGGCAAACCGTCATACCTCGTACGATGATCATGGAGTCGTTGGAGCGCTTTTGGACGTTGTCCAACGACACCAAGATCATCTTACGAGGTATGACGGTTTGCCATATTAATAATATAATATAATTATAGCACCAAAGGCAAAAGTGTAAAAAAAAAGACCTAAATTAATATATGAACACATAAATGAATATATAATTGATTTAATCAAGTTTTTGGTTATGTGGGTGACTTTATTTGTCCAAATTAACCTTTCTAAAGGGTAAATACAAGTTTGTTTGTTTTTTCAAGCTAAATACAGAAAGGTTTTTTGTTAATAAAGTCACAGTAGTCGGTGTTTACCAATCTTGTTAATCCTCCAAGGACCTCATCACACAGGTCCTGATTGCCTTTCCTAAACTAACAAAACAATCTTTTATTTTACTTTTCTAATATGGAGAAGTTCAATGTAGATAGGTATTTTTACTGATTGACCCAAGGTATATAATTCCAAACAAACTTAGGATACTAATTGAAGCACAATCAAGGTAAGAACAAATTTTGTTACGTTCTATTCATTCTACTCAATTCATAAAGGTTTTGATTAGGTTACAGTGGCAGTCCCAAGAAACAGATAACATTGCCACTTTGTGATGTACATTCTACATTGTATTAGTCCTAAATTTTTGCCTAAATCAAGTGTAGAATAAACAGTTAATAAAACAGTCTCCACATATAAGATTTAAAGTCTAAACAAGAGTTTCAAACAAGTAGTGTTCTTCTTCAGGCCTAAAACTAAGATTCTGAATCTTTGGCATATCTGACTCTGTGGCAGTTGTGCCACAGACTCTGAAGCTTAGTTTTATGCCTGAAGAAGAACACTAGGTTGTTCGAAACGATTGTTCAAACTTTTAAACTTGTAGATGGGGAGACTATTTTATTTTATCTTTTTACCGATGAATGAGTAAATACCACATAATAACTGATTGCACCACCTTTAGAAAGAATTCAAGGGTATTAAGACTAGGGATTTTTAACGAGTGCCTGACATCGGTACCAGACTGGGTATTGAACCCTGGATCTACCATTACGGAGGCGAGCACACAAACCACTGCGTTACCATCACCCTACTCATTATACTGAACTATTAAATTTATTTTAAATCTTTACATGTATAAATAAATCATTCAAAAAAAATATTAATTAAGAAAAGACATTCAAAAACTCCCTATCATAATCAGTACTAATTTTAATTATCTAGCATCTTCAAATGAAAACGTTCATGTTCATGGCTCAAAAGTTAGTTCAATATTTTACATTTGTCATCATCAACTGAAGATGTTCACGCTTAAAAGGAATAATTAAAAGCTGCACTAAAGTACGCTAATCTGTAACCCGAATCCATCAACAACAATAATTAATAAAATTAAAAAGAAATACAAAACACAATGTCATTATTAAATAAAAAAAATATAATGGTTATATTTACTGAAAAATAATGAAAAAAAAAAGGAATAGAAAAGTTAAACATTGGGCGTAAATAATATACGGTGGATTCAATAGCACGGAGGGGTGACATATAACTTCGTGACGGTATTACTTCGCTTCGATTTGTTTATCTCTATATTTTTATATGAACCTTTTCCTCCTTCACTCCTTGAATTAATTTTAATTCTCTTTTTATTATTTGTTTGTTGATATTTTGTTCTATTTTTCTTTTTTAATATTTTTTTTTTCGCTTTCATAATATTTTCTCGCATAGGCATGACAGTTGGATTGTAATTACATATTTCAAATACAAAAAAAATCCAATTAAGCATTACAAAACTATAAAAAAAATTTTTTTTTGATAAAACGTAGTATGATTCCATATCTTTTATCTTTTAACTAAGTATAAAAGGTAGGAGGGTGCGAGGTCAGAAAAAAAATTTTTTTTTAGGAATGCAAGAGGAAAAACAGGTTGAAAACCACTGTCAAAGGTTATGATGAGTATTGTTTACTTTCTTGTTTGTATATTTATTCTATAGTCATTGGTAATTTTTTTTTTTTTTTTTGTAACCAAACATAGAAATAATTTACTCTTCAATTCACAAAGTCATTCTAAAGCACCGTTGCTAGCTCTACTCCATGTGTAATTACTTAAGAGTTTGTATTGGTAAAAGACCACTAATTGGAATGACTGTGCACTAATTTACGATGCACCTCACTGTACAAAGCTAGATGCCCTTTGACCTTTGATACATTGCTGATAATTCCAGATGTCATTTTCAAACCGGTTTCCTTAATAACAGACTATTTCAAATTCACAGGTCTCTTTGGTTTTCTGTTGGCTGGTTACTAAATTATTCTAGATAATATAAATTAATATACTCGTAAATATTAAGTATCGTAATTTTTTTTTTGTCGTACTGTTTTGAAATTGTAACGGTTTGTGACCACTTTTCTCTTTCAATCTTGTGCATTTTACATTTTTCCTAAATTAATTGAGAATAATTTCTTTTATTTTAGACACTTAAGTTATAGTTTTATATACATAGAGTTCTATACAATCCATGCAATAGAGCTCCATACATAGAGTTCTATATACATAGAGTTCTATACAATCCATGCAATAGAGCTCCATACATAGAGTTCTATATACATAGAGTTCTATACAATCCATGCAATAGAGCTCCATACATAGAGTTCTATATACATAGAGTTCTATACAATCCATGCAATAGAGCTCCATACATAGAGTTCTATATACATAGAGTTCTATACAATCCACGCAATAGAGCTCCATACATAGAGTTCTATACAATCCATGCAATAGAGCTCCATACATAGAGTTCTATATACTAAAATGCGATCCAAAATGGACACAATATGAGTTCAAAATTCAAGAAAAGTGGCACACAAAGTAAAGAAACACACTTAAAAATTCAAAATTTCGGGCAATTCGTCTTCAGAAGAAAAGAGAAAAGGAGACCAAGAATGTTGTAGACGAAACAGCAAGTAACCGACCCGGCAGCTGTCAGTGCGGCTGACTTATTTTTTTTCTGCCTTTTTTTATATTTCTCTCCAATTCTCTTTGATTCTTTTATTTTCCCAACTTGTACTGCTTATCTGAATTTCTATTTCTATCTTCTCTTAATTGTATTACTTTAAGACCGGGTACGGAGGGGAGCGTTGGCGGTAGTTGGGTCGGTTACTTGCCGTTTCGTCTACAACATGGTCTCCCTTTCTCTCTTTTCTCCTGAAAATGAATTACCCAAAAATTTGAGTTTTTAAGTGTGTATCTTTACTCTATGTGTGATACTTTTCTTAAATTTTAAACTCGTATAAATATCAGTGAAGAAATAAATATTATATCTAAATATATATATATTGATATAGCTTCTTGACCACTGATTTTTCAAGTTCACAAAAGGGGTTCTTGGGGATTTTGGTCATAAAAATTCAACACCTGATTATAAGCCTACGTTTCGCTTAAAGTTGTTTGGCATTTTCAAGGCTAAAAAACATTTATTAATGACATAAGTAAAGTAAGAGAAATACATCCATGGAATGCCGACAGAAAAAAAAAACGTCAGTAACAAGACAACCTCAAAAGGCTCATAAAATACCTAGTGTTATTATTCATTATTACTCGTAATTACTTGAGTTTAAACCTAATTAATGAATTATTAAGATAACAAAACCCAATTTTCACACAGATAAGCACAATATTACCCAGAAAATAATTCTGGGAGGATACCTCTATACAGAGCATTCAAGCAAAACAAACAGACAGTAAGAAACACAGTACTCCAGAAAATTACGAATCAATAAAAAAAAAGAGTCAAAAATAAAAGGAATTAAGGGAAAACAAAAACTTATAAAAATTATAAACATATATATTTATCTCAATATATCCAAAGAAAGGAAGAAGAACACAACTTGACACTAACCACAAGTTGTACCAAGCAACCTTTATTTTGATTTATAGTGCCAAGTTGTTTTGTCAATTCTTTTAATTTTATTTGTTGTTGCTAATTCGTATTATTTTTATTTATTGTAGCCATATCTATGACTCATCTGTTATTCCTGCATCAAAGAAGAACAAATATTTCAATAGGAAGAAACATAAATTACAACAAAATACCATTTCACCCCTATTCTTCAGTAAAAGACATCATAAGAATAATAATTATAATGCTTATACTTATAATATTAAATATTGATAAATGTATCGACGTGGAATAGAAACGAAACTAAAGTTTATCGGGACTTGGTCAGTTCTACAGGTTCAAATTAAACTCTCATTAACAACGTTTCGGTTTTTATTTAAAACCTTTTTCATAGGCGAAAATACAAATTTTGAAACAGAAAAACTAAGTATTACATTACAATTTATTTTACAAAGTAAAATAGTATGTGGATTTCAACAACAACTGTAGTTTAAATGAAGACGTGACACGGTTTTTTTATTATGTAATATTAAACTTACGAGAGCCACGAATATTAGGAGGCCCAGAAAATTTTATTCCAGCAAATCTAATAGTTACATGAGTTGATGTTCGACCAGAATGATATTTCCTCTTTGCATATAAAATTCTACGATCAATTCGCAATAAATTAGAAGGGATGATTGCAATAGTAATATCTACAGTGATACCTTGAGATACGATTGCCCTAACATACGATTATTTGAGATACGACACGAAATATTCGACCATTTTTTGCTCCGATATACGACGAAAAATTTGAGATACGATTTCATCAGGCAGGAAGTGTCTGATTTCGTAGAAAAAAGACACCCAGAGAAAATGTCTACTGGGAGAGCGAGTGCCTTATTTAATGATACGTGTCTCACATTTTTTCGTAACATTTTAAAAAAGAGGCAGAAACAAACCTCTCTTAATCGTTACTTTTCGAAGGTCTCACAAAAAAAAATCTGGGCCTTAATTCTTAGATACAACAAATCTAAAAAAAAAAATTGAAATAAAAATTTAAACTCCTTTCTTTTTTATTGATTTTATTAACATTTATCATACATCAATATGTTATTTTACCATATGTGTGTTATTACTCGTTTATTTGTACAAAAAATGTTATATTATATGCAATTTAACGTTTTTTTTTGAGTGATTTAGTATCGCTGGAACGCATTAATACATATTACATTGTTTTAAAGGGAAAAATTGCTTTGAGATACGAATTTTTTGACATACGACGATGGTTACAGAACGAATTAAAATCGTATCTCAAGGTATCACTGTATTTCAAAATTATTATTATAATTCTATTAACAGACGAAATAAAATTTCAATCAAAGTTTGTTTAACGCCTTTAATTTTATTTATTGTTGCTAATTTCATTCTAACATCTATTTTGTGTCCTCATGATCATATTGTGTCCTGATTATCTTATTATATCCTGATGATGGTAATTAGTGAACACCGAAACATATCAAGCAATCAAATAACGATTAAAAACTATGGTGAATAAATTTATGAAATAAAAAAAAACGAATTATAAAATTATTTCAGGATCTGGAAAAATTTGCCACCTAACTGAATAAGTATAAAACGTACGAGTATATTTGTTAAATGTTTGAATAAAAGAAGAACTGCTCCTGATCTTTACGAATATATTTATATATTTACATAAACGAGTTCAAAATTCAAGAAGAGTAACACTTAGAGTGAAGAAGCTTAAAACTCAAACTCAAATTTTCGGGTAATCTGTTTTCAGGAGAAAATAGAGAGTGATACCAAACACGTTGTAGATGCGACGGCCAAAAGTGTCTTTCTTTACTCTGTATGTTAATCTTCTTAAATTTTGAACTCGTATTGCGTCTAGTTTGAATCTTATCTCAGTTTATTAAGTATATTTATGTATATATACATAATTAAATTAAACAGTCGAGAGGACTTTTAAATACCAATTAACAAGAAGGTAGCACACAGATAGACAAAGGAATAACTCACTTCTATATTTCGACGATCGTTGTCATCAGGAGGTGAAAAGTCCTGCAAGAAGGTAGAGTCATCGCCCTGCCTTCTTGAGGGACTCTTCGTCTCCTGATGAAGACGATGGTCGAGATATAGACGTGAGTTATTCCTTTGTCTATCTGTGTGCTTCCTTCTTTTAATTGGTATATATATATATATTGACAGTTCAAAATTGAAGATAGGTAGCGCACAAAGTAAAGAAACACATTTACAAACTCAAATTTTCTGGCAATTCGTCTTCAGGAGAAATGAGAAAGGGAGACTAGCCGTTGTGTCTACAACGTGCTTGGTCTCCCTCTCTCTTTTCTCCTGAAGATCTCCTGATCGTCTTTCCGTTTATCAAGTGAATATATATATATTGAAAATGATCGCAGTTTCTGCAATCACGACCTTTTTATTAAAAGATTCTAACCTCCAGGCTATTTTCCTTATTGTAGTAGGTAAACTATAAATCAGGTTCGCCAATGACATTTCCAATTAAATAGGTCAAGTGAACGAAATTAATTTAATTATATATATATATATATATATATATATATATAATAAAACAAATTCAATAATATATCAACCGTTGGATATAATAGGTGTATAATGTAATCGGGATTCGGTCAATTTTCCAGGATCAAAATCAAACTCTCAATGTCAAACTCTCACAAGGCATTGAGAGTTTGATTTTGATCCTGGAAAATTGACGGAATCCCCATTACATTATACACCTATATATAAACAAAGTTCAATGCTTTGTGTTGAAGATATTACTCCTGAAGTCCTGATACCAGAATATTCTATCTAAGACTTGTAGTGTCATGTTTTTTGTTAGTGCACTACATATTTATTGTTCTCCTGAAAACTAAGAAGATTTTCTTATCAAAAAAAATAAACACAATAGAATTACTATGAAAAACAACTAACCTTAAATATTAATAAATGAAAAATTCTTCCATTTTTTTTTATGAATCGTTAAAGGTTTTTTTTTAGAGGTATCATACTTTTTTCTGTAGATCGGATAAAAATCGTTTAATCTTTAAAAATATTACCATTTATATTGAAAATGAAATAGCTCGTTTTCCCTAAATGAACAAGGAAAAGTGATTTCTGGATAATCTAAGTGAGCTAAATGGGGGAGGGATTTTTTGAGTATTTGCTGATGGGATTGGAATTCAATTAGGTATTTTTCAATTATCTTAAGGGGCGGTGTTCAGTTTGGCTGGTAATTCAATCATGGGTGATACTTACTGTATCATTTATATACAGTCACTTAACAAGTTACCAAACGCTGATTTTTTTTTTAATGAATTTTTATCTTGTAACACTTTTTTATTTATTTCCTGACACCCAAACTAAACAGGAGGGGGAAATATAATTAGTAATGCATTAGTAATATTACATTCACAAAATTATAGTAGTAGTAGTAGGCAACCCTTTAGGTTGTAGTGGATGTCCTTTCAACTTTGAACACTTTGTTATAACACAGAATGAAAATTGATACTACATTGGGAGCCCTAAATTTTGCCTAACTGAATTGTATTTAGAGTACGGATCTTTAGCGAGTACAAGTTCAGGACTGACGACTTAACGTCCTCTCCGACGACTCCGTCCTCATATTTATTCACCTCTTACGTGAATAACTCGAAGGCCAGGTGGGTATTGAACCCCGGATCTCCCAGTTCAGAGAGTATGTTAACCACTGTGCTAAACTGGTGATCAGTAGAGAAGAGATAGAAGAGACACCAAATGCACTTGCGAGGAGACGGTTAGAAACCAACAGCCAAAAATTAGAGACTGTAAATGTGTGCTTTTAATTTCGCTATCTTTCTTTATGTACATTGAACTATATAAATATATATATAAACAGATTTCACATTAACACGTAAAATAACAATCAATGATCAAACCACAATATGAAATGGGAAAACAAGACTAAGATCTTTCAACCGTAACAAGCGGTCTTGCATATATATATATATATATACACCATGTTAAACGAAAACGGTCCGGCAGGACGGATTACACTTAAAATAAACTGTGATGCAAAGACAGAAACATAAGAAAGACTCACTTTTCAATATTTCGACCGTAATGGCGGTCGTTCTCAAGAGAAGAAGTGAATTGACGGAGGGACGACAGTCAACTCATATAAATATATATATATATATAACAGATTCAATAATATATCGACCGTTTGATAGAATAGGTGTGTTCTCTAATCGGGGTTTGGTCAATTTTTTATTCTGGAAAATTGACTGAACCCAGATTAGAGAACACACCTATATATATATATATATGGTTACTAGCCGTTGCGTCTACAACGTGCTTGGTCTCCCTTTCTCTTTTCTTCTGAAGACAGATTGCCCGAAAATTTGAGTTTGTAAGTGTGTTTCTTTACTTTGTGTGCTACCTATCTTCAATTTTGATGATCTGTTATAAGTTGATAACTTGCAAAACTATATAACGATATCTGTGCTCTTGTTTGTGTTGTTATTTGAAATACAGTTTTTATACTAGGCACGACCTACTTTGCCAAGTCCAGTCACTCGTTGACAGGAAGGAAGGAAATCAACGCTAAACTTGATGGCTTCAAGTTTTCTCACTTAGAACCAGTCGACCGTAACAGACAAACCATCATAGACTCTGGGTGGCTGCTTCAGTAAATTTCTCAAAATGTTTTTCTTTTCTTTTTTTTTTCTTTTCTCTTTCCTTCTCTCTCACTCTCTCTCTCTCTCTCTCTCTCTCTCTCTCTCTCACTCTCTTTCTCTCTCTAGCTTCTGCTATTTTCTTTTATATTTCCTTTAAAAAAAAAAACTTCAGAAAAAAAAATCTTATTCCAGTAAAGTCGACATTTTTATTTATTTTTTTTCCTTCTCAATTTATTAGCCTCCAAGTGGAGTTGACTAAAGGCAGTAGTAAAAAGAATGCGCTTCATAAAATATACCAATATCTGCTAAACAATTTTATAGATTCCTGACAGTACAGTAGGGCAATAAATTATAGTGAATTACAAATTTAACAGTACAAAGCAAATAAAAATAGAAATTATTAAACAAGTGATATTTAGTCTACCATTAGATAAATTTATTGGACACTTATAAAAATTAATTAAATTTGATAAACTCCTAGTTTACTTCTGATAAACATATATACACATTCTTTACTTGATGTTTCCGGCGTGCTTGGTCTCGCTTTCTTTTTTCTCCTGAAGACGGGTTGCCCGTAAAATTTCAGTTTGTATGTTTCTTTACTCTGTCTGTTACTCTTCTTCGATTTTAAACTCATTCAAATTTAAACATTCTTTGATATTAATTTAATTTAATAAATAAAATTACTTCATTTATATCATTTACGCATATTTTGAATTTAGTAATTAAATTAATTTATTTCATTTATAGATTAAATTAGTTTAATACATAAACGTTGGATATTTAAACTATACATGTTTCTTTTTTTGATACTTCGACTACAATTTCATGTATTTAGAAGTAATTTTGATTTCAGGGTTACTCCTTTAGCTTTTTTGATTATGTGACGGAAATCGGGTGGACACCCATTGGTGGCACTCCGTAACTATGTTTAAGCTTTATGACGACAGAAGGTCACGTGGCCATTGTCGTTTTAGTCTTCTTTGGGGGTTTGTGGGGATTACTAGTTGGGAAAGATTTTGAGCAAGTGGGTTTGGATGAGTTGAGAGTTTACTGTGGAATTTTTTTGTAGCGGTCTTTTGCATAGTCGAGAACGAAGGGGACTTTAAGATCTCGGTGAATGATTATATTTTAAAAGTAAAATGGGAGATGCGAGAGTTTTCTAAGTATTTTCGATTGAATGGATTGTATAGGACGAATATTTGAAGGTTTGGCAGAACCCCAAAGTTCTATAGCATAAGCCCAAGAAGGCTTCAAGATTGTGTTGTATATGTGGAGTCTGTCTGTTAGTGTGAGTTTTAATTTTCTGTCTAATAGTCTTATAAGACGTTTGTAACGTCTGTTGGTCTCTGTTCGTTTCAGTCTTGTGTGTGGGTTCCATGTCATGCGTGTGTCTAAGTGTAGTCCTAGGTAGCGTACTGTGGTTTCTGGAGGTATGATCTCATTATTTAGGGATACTAGGGGGCAATAGTTCTGCCAAAGAGTGAAAGTTATTTGAGAGCTTTTCTTCTCATTAATAAATTGTACATATTAGAAGATTACGTTAATTATACCAATGTCTTATATGCTACTAATTTCACTAGAATTAAAAATATTTTTTTTTTTTTACTTCATAATGAGACTGTTCTGGACTTACGGACTTGAACTCAAAATCACAAAATCACAAAAGACGTGAGACACTTTAAAACAAGCGAGGACTATAGCCTTCTTTAAGATACGCTAAATTAGTATTGCCAGCTTACAAACGGGGAAAAGACAAAATAAATATTACTTTCTAATAAATAAGTAAATATCGAAAAAAAAATAAATGAAATACATATAAAATAAATGTAAATTCGTTTAAAATGTTTGAATAAATAATAAGGAAGTATATATTACCATTGAGGTTAAGCCAAGAAGGCGATATACCTCCCTGGAGGGAAAGCACTTGTAGGAATTTATTTCTCTCGTGGGAGGTAGATCTATTCCTTAACGTAACCCCATCGTTAATTAATTATTCTCTATTATTATTTATTTATTTGTTTCAAAATGAATTTGATTGATTAATTAATTTTTCATTTTTAGCTAATTTTCCATATTTTTTTTTTTTTTATTATAATCCTTCTTTTTTTTGCTGATTAATTGTTTTTTAATTAGTTTTGTTTTCCTTTTTTTCTCCCATTTCCTCATATGTGTTGGTAAGACTGATTGAGTGACTCTCCGATGATATGTCAGTCTTTCCTTGTCTTCGAAGAAGCTGATATCTATCTACCTTAAGACGATGGAGTTAAAATATAGTAGAAGCGAATTTATGTGCACTCATCTATGATTGTATCTTATTTAGTAAATCTATATACATATAAGAATTAACGTCCATCCAAGTAAGAAAAACAGAAAATGAACTGAGATCTATCAAATATAACAAACGGTCTTCGTCAGAGTCAAATCTCATCTTCTACGGTTGGAAAACTTGTTTTTTTTATTTCTTACTATAGTTTTGGATGTATGTCACGTATACATATATTATCACGTAAACCACATTATGAAATGAAAAAAAAATCTGGAGTGGCCTACACTCAACTTTACTATAAGTAAACATAATAAGAAACTCGTTAACCACCAACTGATGTTTTGTGCTCTTTACATTTATCAGTATGTGTCATTTGTTTAAATTTAACTGTAGTCGCTTTATTAGTTGTAAGAATCGTGAATATGACATCTGATAACAATGGTTAAACTGAGAGCCTGAAACTCATCGGACTCGTAGGCTCTGCAGTCATACTGTTGTAATAGCATATGACATACTGCTGCCATGCCATTGTTGTAACTCAATTTAACTTCAGATATTATGTTCATTAATGTAAATAGAGAAGTATTCTTCACTTCTATAGCTTTAGATAAGATTTGATAGAAATCTTCTTCCATTCTGAGATGTTTGCTTCGAATACAGATATAATGATTAAGGCTTTCTACCTTTTCTAGACACAGAGTTTAAATTCTTTGTATGATGTCAAATATAGCTTCCATTCGTAGTAATAAAGTAAATAATTTAAAAATAACGATACACAATAAGAGAAAAAAATAAGAGATAATATTGTTTAAGGCCAGAAATTACTAAGGCAAATTATGAAAAATAGGTATAACTAATAAACTAAATAAGTGTTTTCAAAGATATTAAAATACGTTTCTTGAATTATCTTATACAAATAATCATATTGATTCAGTTTGACAAATTCGTTGAGCCTACAAAACTCAATAGGTGAACTTTTGCATTATATACATGGTGGTAATTAAGTATTCTATTTTCCTGGTGAAGTGAAAACAAATATAAATTATATACACTTATATAAGAATTAGCAAAATAAGATGGTATAAAAATAATATAAATGACGTTAGAAATATAATATTACTAGATAAATGTAGATAGTCTAAAGAACAATTAATGCACTTATAATATTGCAAAGAAAATTAATACAATATTTCCACTAACCGTGACTACGATGTTCAATACCTTCTGTATTCTTTCATTGTCATTTAATCAACGTAAACTCATATTTAAAACATATATTAAACTAAATATTTCAATGAATGTACTCTTTTAAACACAGATATTAAACTAAATTTATTAATAAGACCACATTTGAAATAATTTCAAACTGTTACAAATAACATGTACATCGAATAGAAACGCAATTAAAAATTAAAATGGCTTGAAAAAATGAGAGCCGATGAATGGTCAAAATAATCATACGATGAAAAAGACATGCGCATTATGTACTGTTGGCGGGAAATGAAGGCACTTCACTCTGCATGAATAATTATTTATACACTAAATAGACACCTATGAATCTTCAGCTATATTGAATTCAACTATTTAAAAATTTCTTTTCTCCCAGTTAATTCTTTGATAAGAGGAACTTTGTTTTAATGGCACTATTTAATTTGATGGACTCCATATTAAAAGTTTTCGTTTTATTTGTACCAAATCTTATAACATGGTAACAAATCTGGAGTAGCCTGCACTTAATTTTGCTATAAGTAAAAAAAGTACCAAACTAATTTACGACATAATGATTTTTGTCTCCTCAATAGCATTCACATGTAATCATAGATCAAAATTTTTACATTTTTCTGAAAAAAAAATACATTTTTATTGTTTTAAAAATTTGACTATTTCTTTCGTTTGTTTCTTCTTTGATTAAATCATGAATATGCACTTTACATCGCTGTCTTAATGTCCTATCTCTTTATCCAATATAGTGGTGTCTTATCTTCTCATCCAGTGGCATCTTATCCTCTAAAGCTCATTTTAATTCATCATAATCACTATTTAAAAAAATACAATTAATTACCCACAGAAATGAATTAAAAAAATGAAATAGTTTAATATATTTATATTCTGCATGCTAAAAATAATAATACAGCTGTAATAATAAGAATGTACATATAAATAATAAAACTGTTTATTTATGCAATATGTTAACAAATTAATGAAAAAAAAAGGTTCAAAAACATATATAAAAATCTGAAGTGGCCTACACTCAACTTTAATATAATTAAACTTAATACCAAACTTCTTGGGTATACAATATAATGGCTTATTTAAGCATAAAGTAAACATCTAAATGGGATGGGTTTATTAAGCTTATTTTTGTGTATCACACCCCTGATGCAAATAATCTCATTTGTGAGTGTTAGTCCTTTTTCTTGTGTTCTCTAGCTGTAACTTAATTATATATATATATATATATACTTTTTTGATGAAAATACGATCCGTCTCTAACCATCTCTGAACCAAGCTCTGAAACCAACAGTTCATGAACTTCTGAAGACGGTTCAACCGAAAATTAGAGACTCTAAGTGTGTGTTTTTAATTTCTCTATGTTTCCATATGTACATTGAACTATATATATATATATTCTTAAAAATATCGATCGTGGAATAGAAACAAAACTAAAGTTTATCGGGACTCGGTCAGTTCTTCAGGTTCAAATTAAACTCTCATTGCCAACGTTTCGGTCTTTATTTAAAACCTTTTTCATAGGCAGAAGTATAAATTTTGAAACAGAAAAACTAACTATTACATTACAAATTATTTTACAAAGTAAAATAGTATGTGGATTTTAACAACAACTGTAGTGTGAATGAACACGTGACACTGAACTCAGTTCATTGTTCTCAGTTAATGATATATATCGTGAATGTATATATCAATGTTCAAACGACAATAAGAAATGGGAAAACAATTCTAAGATCTTCCAGCCGTAACAAGCGGTCTTCGTCAGAGTCAAAAACCCAACTCAGTTTGATCATTGATTGTTATTTCACGTGTTTATGTGAAATCTTTATATATATATATATATATATATATATATATATATAAAACAAATTCAAAACGAAGGAAACACACAGAAAGACACAGACATAACTCACATCGATATTTAGACCATCGTCGTCATCAGGAGGTGTGAAGAGCGAAGAGCGAAGAGTCCCGCAGTAAGACAGGGCGGTACTCATATATATATATATATATATATATAAGAGAGAGAGAGAGAGAGAGAGAGAGAAGTGTTATAAAATACCGATATAACAGTATAATCATGAGCATCATCTTTACAAAGTATTTAAATTCCTTTACTACTTTGAATGGCTGAAAAGATAATTTAAAAATTAAACTTTCATACAAAGTTCGTGAAAAGTTTGCAGAAGGTGTGTAAAGTTTAAGACAAAACAATTTGAACATCAAAAAGTCTTACGTATACCTAAAGACTAAATTGTAAAATAAACATACTTTTGCTCAATTGACTTGTTATTTTGTTTTAAGTTCTGAAAATTTCTCAGGTTACTTTCATTTAGTATCAGCAGAATACATAAAGACTTTTTGAATACATTATGGAAATACAAGGGCTATCTTTCATTTACGAACTTTAAAACCTGTATTAACTTTATAAAGTATTTCAAAAAAGTTCACCTTTTGTTCTTTACACAATTCTTTAGTATGGAATTCAAATCATCTTTGGTTCCTTCATTTTTTTAATAAATCATTCTATACTAGGGGGTTTCCAAATGAGTCTATATCGACCCCCAGGTGTCGTTGAGACAGCCAAAGGGGTCTACATCAACCCCCAGGGGTTTATGAGTACCAAAAGGGTCTATATCAACCTCAAGAGGTTGTTAAGAGGGCCAAAGTGGTCTATATCAACCCCCAGGGGTCATTGAGAGAGTCAAGGGGGTCTATATCAACCCCCAGGGGTCGATGAGTACCAAAAGGGTCTATATCAACCCCCAGAGGTTGTTAAGAAGGCCAAAGTGGTCTATATCAACCCCCAGGGGTCATTGAGAGAGTCAAGGGGGTCTATATCAACCTCCCAGGGGTCGTGAGACGTCAAAGGGGTCTATATCAACCCCCAGAGGTTGTTAAGAGGGCCAAAGTGGTCTATATCAACCCCCAGGGGTCATTGAGAGAGTCAAGGGGGTCTATATCAACCCCCAGGGGTCGTTAAGACAGTCAAAGGGGTCTACATCAATCACCAGAGGTCGTTAAGAGGGCAAAGTGGTCTATATCAACCCCCAGGGGTCATTGAGAGAGTCAAGGGGGTCTATATCAACCCCCAGGGGTCGTTAAGACGGTCAAAGGGGTCTACATCAATCCCCAGGGGTCGTTAAGAGGGCAAAGTGGTCTATATCAACCCCCAGGGGTCATTGAGAGAGTCAAGGGGGTCTATATCAACCCCTAGGGGTCGTTAAGACGGTCAAAGGGGTCTACATCAATCACCAGAGGTCGTTAAGAGGGCAAAGGGGTCTATATCAACCCCCAGGGGTACTGAGAGGTTGGTACCTCTCAGTACCAACTGGTAGAGGTCGATGAATATACTAGACGTCGGTAAGTTTACAGTAGTAAAAAAGATGACAATAAACATTAAGTATTCATTTGAGTTTTTAAAAACACAAATACACTGAAAGGTTGAAAAGGAAACAAGATTCGAAGAGGTATTGATAAGTAGTAGGTGCATGGTTGAAGCTGGTTTTATCGCATGCAAAAGTAATTCTAACAGAACAAAAGAACAGACTAAACTTGGAAAGTGGTGATTTGCGGCTAAAACTCTCTAATTTTGAACTTAATATCATCACTCAATGCTGCTCACCAAGAAAATTTTCAAAGTTGATACAATGCAATTTAAGTAAAGAGGAATGTTTACATATTCTTGTGTTATTCTCAAAGAATAAACTGACGGGTAAGACATTTTCATCAATGTAATTCTTGTTACAATTTAAAAGATATTTGTTGTTGTAAGAATTTAACAATATTCATGTGTTATTAACAACATATTGTTATCAACACTTATGCTAGTAAAATTCATATTAGATATAACAGTCTTACCTTCCATTGAGGAGTTGTAGTCGTATAACCGGTTTCAAACGGAGTCCACCTTCAAACAGAATAATACATTAGTATTAACAAGGAATATAGTTCAGCCAATGAAAAAAAGACAATAAAAAAATATAGAAAAATAAATATCATAATAAATATGCTTCTATAAGATAACAAAACATAGGAGAAGTGAATTACTAAATCAATACAATTTAAAGGTATGATTCAAAGCTAAAAATTCAACAAAATTAGTAATATGTTGAACAATGGATTATAAAATTAATAAATATGAAATAAGAGGAGTTTATAACTAAAATCATGTTAAGTTATGTAAATAATAAGTAAAATTAAAGTTAAGTTAATAATAATATTTTAAAGGAAATATTAACAAAATATTGATACCACTTGTTTGATAGGTATTTAAAGCCAGAACTATTTCACTACCATAAGTTATACTTGATGATGCACTACATACTATTTGACTACGATTAGTTCTACTTGGCGATGCACTACGTCATATTTGACTACGATTAGTTTTACTTGATGATGCACTACGTTATATTTGACTACGATTAGTTCTACTTGGCGATGCACTACGTCATATTTGACTACAATGGTTTTACTTGATGATGCACTACGTTATATTTGACTACGATTAGTTCTAGTTTATGACGCAGTATGTCATATTTGACTACGATTAGTTCTTCTTGATGACGAACTACATACTTTTTGACTACGATTAGTTTTACTTGATGATGCACTACATACTATTTGACTACGACTACGATCAGGTACTTATTAATGATCCCTACCTTGAATAAACTTGATTTAGATAAATGTAAGGCTCCTGATGTAGAATGTCTATTTTTTGTAGTATCACAAAGAGCCAATGATTGGTCTATATTTGTTCTCTTGTGTGGTTTCCATTGCAACCTAACGTGACCTAAACAAACAATAGAGTAAAAGAGAGTGAAAAGGGAAGTAGGGAATAGAATGGGATAGAAGAAAGGAGAAACTATTCTGAGGTAAAATGGATAAACAAACAAGTCTCCACACAAATGAAGTCTTATTCAACAACAACGCGTTTCGAACACTTCGTGTTCATCATCAGGAAGACACCAAAGGATGTGGTGCTAAAAGGTTGGTTCAGTGATTGTTATCATCCTTTACATTCTTTGGTGTCTTCCTGATGATGAACACAAAGTGTTCAAAACGCGTAGTTGTTGTTGTCGAATAAAACTTCATTTGTGTGGAGACTTTTGTTTGTTTATCCATTTTACCTCAGAATAAAGTAAATACCACACAATTACAAATCGCACAACTAATGAAGGAAAAACTAGTTATTAGAAAGAGTTTCACCTGAAATTTAAAATAAAAAAAAAATAAATATATGTCATATTTGACGTATTTACGTTCTTTTCTTAGAAACTATAAAAGCCCCTATAACCACTCTGAAAAAAAAACATCGACTCAATAAAAACAGTATGAAAAGAGAAAATGTAAAACTTGTGGCAACTGGGACAAATTTTCTTTTACCACATTGACTTAGTTAACCTTTAGATAAATTGACGTAAAAAGGAATAACTTAGAGCTAAAAGCCCCCCCCCCCCCTTCCTGCCCTCCCTCCAAGGGGACTAATTGGGTTCAAACCTTTACTGTCACACCGGCAGTCCAGTAACACTTGACTTCTCGAAAATTTAATTTCTCTTTACTTAATGGTACAGCTTTCTATTTGTAGCACTCTGTTAAACGGCTACAGTCAAAATTCATTATGTTTAACTTATAAGGATTCATTTTGATTTCTCAAAAAGTGATTTATCACATTAATAAAGCAATTTTTTTTTTCAAAACCGTTAATCACGCTTATTAGTTATTTTTAAAACTATTTAAGCTTCTTTTTATGTTTTTTAAAAGATCAAGACTTAACTTACTTTTATTAATTTATTTTTACTTTATATCGAAGCGTATAAATATACAAAAGAATCCATAATCCTTCGCAAAATTGTACAAACTCCGATTTATGTTTCTAACAATATCATTCATAATGATTTGAAAATTCTTTTTATCTACCAAAAAATGTGATACCAGAAATTTCATGAATAATTACCCATCAATCTAAACCCTTTTGTTCAGAAATAATCATCCTAACAGATTTCTACCAACCCTATTAGAAGGCTAAAAAG
Source organism: Hermatobates lingyangjiaoensis (assembly GCA_026182355.1). NCBI lineage: Eukaryota > Metazoa > Arthropoda > Insecta > Hemiptera > Hermatobatidae > Hermatobates > Hermatobates lingyangjiaoensis. Next base: position 5,845 of record JAPFBL010001095.1, on the reverse strand, counting down.
ATGTCGGCCCCGAGATGTACTCAGCAATACTAACTGTCAAGACTAATTTTAAGTGATCAGAACAACTTATATGGAGTACCACAAATGTGTAGATGCCCCACTCTTTCATTCGATTTTTATGTAGCATGTATCGCTATTACTTGTTACCCCTGTTGACTAAGTTGATTTTTATGTTTATAATTTCACACCCGAATATCTATTATATATTGTTCATTACATGCAGTCGACATAACATTGCTAATGTTGCGTATGTTTCATGGGTAGATATTATGTCAGTGGTTGATGTCATTATAAGGACTCAAGAATAGCACGCACAATAAAATAAAATGATCAGAGGAAAGAACTTAGATTGCAGGGGCCTTCCCATGCGAGGACACACATAAGGTAAAACTTGGCCCTTAGTGATAACACACAATAAGTATTCTATATTGGGAGCCCTATATCGTTATTTAATTCAAATTTATATTCGAGTAGTGATCTATAACGAGTATCTGACATGGTACAGGCTCGGAACCGACGGCTTTACGTACTCTCTGAGAGAAGATGTGCTCACGTCTTATTGTCACCTACTGTACGAATAATTCGTCAATGTGGAGTAGGTTTTAAACCGTGGATGGACCGCTTCAGAGGAGAGGAGAGCCACTGAGCTACCTTGGAGCCTATATATATTACATATTATGTATGTTAGCTTACATATACAGTCATAATAAACTAAACAAAGTAAGTGATATACGTGATATCACGTATAGATAACAATATATAGAGAGTAGAGACGTTGAACATAGTACCGAACATCGTATTGGCTCGGTACCGACGGTTTTAACGTCTTTCTCTCTGTGTGGGCATTACATTCTCAGAATACTTTCAACTCCCACATGAAAAATATCGATGATGTGTTTGTGGATGATGGAGTATCCAGAGTGTTAGTAAAAACACTGGAACACGTATTATTTGGAGATCGTAAGTAAATTTGAGATATTCTTAGGTACTGGCATTGAAATTAAAACAGAGTTGTTATTTTGTTTTTAGCAATTTTGAAATAAAAAAAAAATATTTTAATTCTTGTTAAAACAAGTTATAATCTGTTTCCAATATTCTATTAACTACCATATATAAAGTTCAAAGTACACATTTATATTAGTGTAGGTTAGGTTAGGTTACAGTGGCCGTCCCGATAGAGAACACACATAGGCCGCAAGCCAGCCCCTTGTGTTAGGTTAGGTTACAGTGGCCATCCCGAGAGAAAACACACATAGGCCGCAAGCCAGCCCCTTGTGTTAGGTTAGGTTACAGTGGCCATCCCAAGAGAAAACACACATAGGCCGCAAGCCAGCCCCTTGTGTTAGGTTAGGTTACAGTGGCCATCCCGAGAGAGAACACACATAGGCCGCAAGCCAGCCCCTTGTGTTAGGTTAGGTTACAGTGGCCATCCCGAGAGAGAACACACATAAGCCGCAAGCCAGCCCTTGTGTTAGGTTAGGTTACAGTGGCCATCCCGAAGAGAAACACACATAGGCCGCAAGCCAGCCCTTGTGTTAGGTTAGGTTACAGTGGCCATCCCGAGAGAGAACACACATAGGCCGCAAGCCAGCCCCTTGTGTTTAGGTTAGGTTACAGTGGCCATCCCGAGAGAGAACACACATAGGCCGCAAGCCAGCCCCTTGTGTTAGGTTAGGTTACAGTGGCCATCCCGAGAGAGAACACACATAGGCCGCAAGCCAGCCCCTTGTGTTAGGTTAGGTTACAGTGGCCATCCCGAGAGAGAACACACATAGGCCGCAAGCCAGCCCCTTGTGTTAGGTTAGGTTACAGTGGCCATCCCGAGAGAGAACACACATAGGCCGCAAGCCAGCCCCTTGTGTTAGGTTAGGTTACAGTGGCCATCCCGAGAGAAACACACATAAGCCGCAAGCCAGCCCCTTGTGTTAGGTTAGGTTACAGTGGCCATCCCGAGAGAGAACACACATAAGGCCGCAAGCCAGCCCCTTGTGTTACCACAAAGAAGAGTTTGGGGCTATTCTCCCCCGTCCTATGTCCACTCGAACCATCTCGAGAGAACAATAAATCTAGACAGATCCCTTATACCAGTGGATGCTAAGTTCTCAGAATTGTCAAAGAAATATTCTCCTAATGCTTCTTGTCTTGTTTGAGCCAAACCAGGGCATTGAGAGAGAAAGTGAGGAACTATCTCCACTCTTCCTCGTTCTGGCATACCCTGCAAAAGTCCCTCACCTCCATTCCTAACCTAGTGTCGTGTTTTCCTATTAGCCAGCGCCTCGTGGAAACAGCGATCACATTGGCTACCATTCTTCTATTCTTAGAGAAAAGATCCTTAGTTCTTCTGGAGTAACAGGAAGGCCACAGCTGCTTTGAAATAAGACACGTATCCTCCTCAGACTATCTTTGTTTGACACATTCATCAATTCTTTGTCTGATTATATTAGTTTAACAATTAATCTAACTCTAAACAACTTAGTTTACAATTAGTTTAACAATTATACTTTTTGTTTAAAAAATATTAATTTTCCAACAGACGATAAAATAATAGAAAGGAAAATAATACAAATAATAAAAAATTACTTTCGCATACATGCATGCACACACACACACACACACACACACACACTCACACTCACAGAGACACACACACACGCCCACATACACACTCTCTCTCTCTCTCTCTCACACACACACACACACACTACACACGCCCACACACACACACTCTCTCTCTCTCTCTCTCTCTCTCTCTCTCTCACACACACACACACATGCAGAGACAGAAACTCCTTCTGTTTTATTTTAGTTAGTAAATTTTATACATTTTCTTTATATTGTAGATGTGCCTGATGACGATTACTAAGTGTTCAAAACGCTTCGTAAAAAAATAAATTCCTTGTGGTAAAGACGTAATAGATTTTCCTCACTTTCAAAAGTTAAGTTCATCTAGCTTCAGCTGGTACTTTACTTTTTAGAATAAATAAATATATTTGGAAAACTTTCTTTATATTGTTTTTAAAAAAAAAATTGCATAATTATAACGTAACATACACTATTATAAGATAGATCACTGGTTTTGAAGTTATGGCAAAGGAATACACATTAAGTTGGAAATCAGTTAAGAATACTACAGATGATTCTCAGCTCTGCTTCATGCTTATCTAAGCAGTTAAGCAGCACGAAGCCCAGTAATCAGTTTAATTTACTCTTCTTACAAGCAAACTCAAAATAAATAGTTAATTTATTAAGCTAGCTATCTTTCTTACAGCTTATCTTCTGATTTATCTTGAGCAATCGATACGAAAGATTTAAACAATCCTTGTTATCATTATAGCAGTAGTAATAGTATAGGAAATAAAATCGAAACATAATACAACATATTTCCTAGACCAGAGATTCTTAATGGAGGTGAATTGTAACTACAGTAAGTTCACAGAGTGAGGAAAGCTATTATAGGTTTTATTCTTTTAAATATAGTTAATGGGTTAGTTCCACTGAGGTTAGTAATATTAGAAATAGTAATAATACATTCCGTCATACCTCGTATTCCGTCGTACCGTAAAGCTCGACCGGTTTCGGGTCCGCCTAGATCCCATCTTCAAGAGCACCTAACTGACTGTGAATGTTGTTTTCCTATAACCTACCTATATATAGTATCTACATTGTGTAATCAGTGTTGTGTGTGTAGTTAATTATTATTATTTTTTTTTTTTTATGATCGTCGTCCGATCTCTATGATCAGTTAGTTAGTTGCTCTTGAAGATGGGATCCAGGCGGACCCGAAACCGGTCGAGCTTTACAGAGACTTTACGAGGTATGACGGAATGTATTATTACTAATTTATTCTTTTAGTTATAAATTAAAAAATGCTATTTTAATCGAATTAATATTTTATATATAACCATCAATATTTTTAATTTTATAACTTTAGTAGACTACTCGTGACCCGAAGGGTCATCCAACACTTTCCTTATTAATGCAATCATGTTCATATAAATCCAGATAAACTCATTTACTAATTAATTACTAAATTTTAATACAGAGCATAATGACACATATTTTTAAGACAGTTCTTTTTATTTACATTTTTTGTAAAATTTGAATTGTCCAAAAAAAAAAAAACTGTAATGTTTTCTTTTTATTTGACTACTGAGAGCAACATGTAATTCACCATGTTGAAATGCTGTTTGTACATAAATGAACTGAAACTTACATATGTTTAGTTTTATAGTCACTTTCTGATTAGTCACTTCTTGAGACTTTTGAATTGTCATGGCAAATGCTAACTGAATTGGAAATTGAATTCTTAAAAATGGAATGTTGTTATCCTCTTCAGATAAAACGATTTTCAATCTTTGAATTAAAAATTCAACTTATTATCCCAACAATGACATCGGTGAAAGGATAACAAAAGCAAATAATTTTTTTTATTAAACTTTATATGACACAAGATTTACCATAAAGCTCCTCAGTTATTAGTCTTCTTTCATTACATACGAGTGATGGATAAATATTTCTCATAAATACACATGACAGGAGCTATATTTTATATTTTATTAATAGATAATAAAATATTTATTATCTATTTAGCCACGAAGCCAAACAGCTATAAAGATAAAAACGGTTTAAAATTAAACTGAATGGACTAAGGTAGCCCAGTCGCTATGTGCTCACCTTTGGACTGGTAGATTCCAGGTTCAATACCCACTCTGGTCCTCGATTTATTCATGTTTTAGGTGAAAAAATCTGAGCAAGTCGTCCCTCATAGAAGATGTTTAGCTGTCGGGCTCGAGCCTGAATGATGTCAGGTACTCGTTAAAGATCGTTTTAAATTAATATGAGTTAGGCAAAATTTAGGACTACCGCTGAAGAAGTTTGAGTGTTAATACAGGGCTGACTGGAGGCCAGTGGTTAATGTATTCGCCTCTGAACTGATAGGTCCGGGGTTTGGTACCCACCTGGCCCTCGATTTATTCACGTAGGAGGTGAATTAATCTGAGCACGTCGTCCCTCGGAGAAGACGTTAAGCCGGCAATCCCAAGCCTGTACAATGTCAGGTACTGGTTAAAGATCCCTATTCTAAATAAATTTAAATTAGGGAAGATTCAGGTCTCTCAATGTAGAATCAATCTTCATTATGTGCTATCACAAAAGGGCCAATATCACACCTATGTGTGCTAATAAGTGAAATTCCACAAATTTCAATTCTAAATTAAACTATTTAAATTTTAAAAGATCAGATTTTAAAAAAAATAAGATTAAGAGGAAACAAATGTAAAATGAATAAATAAAATTCACGATAATAAATAAAACTAAAATATTTCATTCCAGAATATAAAACACCATGCTAAGTATAAGTATATAAATAGATTCTGTAACAACAACTTAAAAATGAACCTAATATAACGAAAAAAATCTAAAGGAACATCAAGATATAATTCCATAAATTAATTTAATTTCCCCCAATAAATTTAAAGAAGGAGAACAAGCCAAATTATTAGCACAAAAAAGAAATAAAAAATACATAAAGAAGGAATAATAGTAATTAAGCCTTTATTAATATAAAATCTACGACTATTTTATAGTCCCCTCTGAGATTACCACAGCAACTTAACATAACCTACTACTTCCATGATTCGAAATAATTTTCGTCATAATCATCCTGTTAAGAAGGTACAACTAAAATGAACGGCATCGAATTTTTTTGCTAGGTCACTGTGGTATCAGTAAAAGTCGAGCCTATAAAAAATTAAAAACTTTATAAAAAAAAATCTAAGTCTTCAAAGAGATCTTCAGTGATACTTATGAATCTTTTAATGCAAAGGATTTTAATAATAAAGGGAAA
>JAPFBL010001094.1:0-34240 GCA_026182355.1 Hermatobates lingyangjiaoensis | reverse complement strand
AGACAAGAATGGAGTTTATTAGTCAGCTCCTCTGTTTATAGGAGAGGCAATGTTGATACGGACTTCAACCCTCTAGTCTCTCGCGGGCCGGCGTCTCTCGCGGGCCGGCATTACTTATATATCTGATTGGTTGATGCAAGACCAAATAAGCTTGAGGCATTTTATTCAAAGTTGAAGGCTTCTAGCTCTGATCAAAGTCACGTACAGCGGTTCTTCTCTTCCATGAAGTCATCTCCGCCGACACAGCAAATAGTATAAGGGCTCGCACTCCCTCAGAAAATAAACAGTTGCCGTGCGATGTCGACTTCTCCACTTCAGAGTTTTCCCGGTCCGGTCTTGAAAAAAGCCATAAGACTGCCACTGCTATCTTGTTGAGACTGGTCACAGCATTATGAAACCGCTGCCGGCCTGCCAGGAAAGGATAAGGGCTCGCACTCCCTTAGGAAACACAAACACTGGCGCTGGGCATTGGCCCCACTATGCAGAGAGGTCTCATTGGTTTTATTTTTGGTTGGTGGGTTGGTTGTTGGTGTTTGAACGGCTATTGCTGGTGTTAAATGGATGTTATTGTGACCAGTCTCAACAAGATAGCAGTGGCAGTCTTATGGCTTTTTTCAAGACCGGACCGGGAAAACTCGAAGTAGAGAAGGCAGTGACCCAGTCACTGGGTCACTGCCCTGCCTTCCTGCGGGACTCTTCGCTCTTCACACCGCCTAATGACGACGATGGTCGAAATATCGATGTGAGTTATGTCTGTGTCTTTCTGTGTGTTTCCTTCGTTTTGAATTTATTTTTATATATATATATATATATATATATATATATATATATAACAGATTCAATAATATATCGACCGTTTGATAGAAACACACAACTATATATATAGTCGTTATCAGCCTTTGGAGCGATTCACTTCTTTTCCTGAAGACGAGGACATCGAAATATAGTAGTGAGTTCAGTGGTTTCCTTTCTATGTGTTCTTTTTTAAATTCTAGTTTATATATATATATATATATATGTATATTTCACGATGAATCACAAACACAGAACCAAGAAACAAACAGACTTACTGTCTCTAATTTTCGGCATTTTATGTCATCAGAGAGTACGAAAGCAAGAAAAAAGAAAGAAGGAGCCTTATCATATTTTATTACTCTCTGATGACATAAAGTGAAAGGCCTCAGAGTATTTATTGCATTTATATTCTTTTTACTTTATCGTTTAGACTTTATTGATAGCATTCATCGCGTGTTTAATTGTGATTTTTCTGGATATATCTATAGATAGATAAAAAAAAAAATGGTTTTTGTAAATTATTTCTAAGAATATTAGTTTAGTTTTGGTATATATTAATTTGGTTGATAACCTTTATGAGTCCTATGCTTGTCTATCTAGTAATAATTTACGAAGGGTAAACAGTTACCGCTTTTGCTATAATGTTGTGTTGTTTATCACCCCCTTGGGGCGATGGGGGGATGGGGGGGGTGGGATTCTGGTTTCATGATAGCAGAGGGTGTGTTGTTGTTGCTAATTTATATCATCACTTGCATCTGATGATTATTGAGATAAAACCCACCCCTTCATCACACACACACACAAACACACACACACACACACACACACACCACACACACACACACACACACACACACACACACACACCCCTACCAACCCCAAAACAGTAAATCTCAACCATATGCGCTCAGTGTTACCCAAGTCCCTATGATGTTCCCAGTTAGAATTAGTAACTACGTTAATTTCCATATTTATATATGGAATATAAGCCCAGAGTTTTTCAAACTTTTTTCGACCTTAAAACCCTTTTTGGTTCCAGTAACTTTCCCGGACAACCCCCAGATTATAATGATTTTATACAATCATAATATAAATATTTTTCATATAGTATATGAAAGTATACTTACATATAGTATACATATAGTATATGAAGTAAGCCTTTTTCAATAGTATATGTATATTTAAAAACAATTAAAAAAAATTAATACTACTGCAATGTGTATTTTTCGAATAAAAATTCAAAACTAAAAAATTTTAATTTTTGACGTTAAATTAATTTAATTGAAAGGCCTCAGAGCATTTTTCTTTGGTTTTCTTTTTTTTCCATTGTTGTTTAAACTTCATTGATTGCATCATATGTTGATTTGTTGTAAATTTTCTGCATTATATATATATATATATATATATATATATGGACGCACGTACCTCTTCTTCTTCCCTTCTACTCTCTCCCTGACGACGAACTTCAGTTCGAAATATCGATCCAGTAAGTTTTCTCGCTTCTTCTATTTGTTGTCTTTTTTCATTTATATATATATATATATCTGTGTATTTTGGGAGCAGATCTTCATTCAAACATGTTTCGTTAAAAATTATACCAATTTGTATTCTTGTCCTTTTGCGAGTCAATTTTTCAAACTTTCTGAATATGGCTTTCCACTTTTCCGGTAAGCAAGTGCTTTCTTATATCTTATCGGAAAGGTGGAAAGCCATATTCAGAAAGTTTGAAAAATTTACTCACAAAAGAACAAGAATACAAATTGGTATAATTTTTAACAATACATATTATATATATATATATATATATATATAGTTCAATGTACATAAAGAAACATAGAGAAATTAAAAACACACACTTACAGCCTCTAATTTTCGGTTGAACCGTCTTCAAGAAACGGTCTGCAACCGTCTCTGTACCAGTGCGCTTGGTTTCCCTCTCTTATCTCTCCTGAAGACGGTTTAACCGAAAATTAGAGGCTGTAAGTGTGTGTTTTTAATTTCTCTATGTTTCTCTATGTACAATGAACTGTATTTGTCCATTTTGGATCGTATTTTCATAGAAAAAGTGTATATATATATATATATATGTATATATATATATATATATATATATATCAAAATATTAAAACGGTCCAAACCGGACAGATATATAAATGAAAAAAGACAACAAATAGAAGAAGCGAGAAAACTTACTGGATCGTTATTTCGAACTGAAGTTCGTCGTCAGGGAGAGAGTAGAAGGGAAGAAGAAGAGGTACGTGCATTCACTTAGTCTGTCTTCCTGCGGGACTCTTCGCTCTTCACACCTCCTGATGATGACGATGGTCGAAATATCGATGTGAGTTATGTCTGTGTCTTTCTGTGTGTTTCCTTCGTTTTGAATTTATTTTATATATATATATATTCTCAAATTGATCAAAAATTGTCAGTGTTAGTCCTCTTTTTTGTGTGTTTTGTGTTCTCGAGTCGTAACTTTAAATATATATATATATATAAAGACAATCAGATCGAATGAAATATAATTCGTGATATAAATAGACTTCAATGATAAACGATTTTTTAAAGTAGGAATATAATTTTGAAGGAGTTTTAATTTGAAGTAGGACTTCAGTTAAAAGCTTTCTTTATCAAGTTGATTATCATTGAGGCTCCGTGATTCTTATATATATATATATATATATATATATCCAGCAAGAGGTTAGACCCTTCAATGTTGGAAATATAATTATGCAATTTTATCTAATGGATTCCCTTAATGGTATCAAGTATTTTCTAGGTTGGAGAGGGGTGGGATTAAAAGTGGATTTTTTGTTGAATAAAGTCTGGTTGGTTATTAAGAAAGGAGTGGGGGAAGGGGTTGGTGTTAGAGTGGGGGTAATGTATATTTACCAGATAACAGCCTATAATAAACACGTCTACTTTTTTTTAGGTTTTGTTTTATATTTTGTTTTAGAATATCTCATGAAATCGAAACATGTTTTTAGTTTACATTGTGTTATAGGTTTAATTGTTATAATGACTGGTATAGTTTTAACAAGTCGGATTGATTGATCTAGGGTAGCCAAGTGGCTTGCGTGCTCGTTTCTGGTAGATCATTTTGGTGATCATGTGCTAAACGTACATTGCCTTACAGTTTTAGGACTACGACAGGATTCATGAGAATGATTGATCCAGGGTAGCCCAGTGGCTTGCGTGCTCGCCTCTTAGCTGTTAGATCATTGGTGATCATGTGCTAAACGTACAGTGCCTTACAGTTTTAGGCCTACGACAGGATTCATGAGAATGATTGATCCAGGGTAGCCCAGAGGCTTGCGTGCTCGCCTCTTGGCTGGTAGATCATTGGTGATCATGTGCTAAACGTACAGTGCCTTACAGTTTTAGGACTACGACAGAATTCATGAGAATGATTGATCCAGGGTAGCCAAGTGGCTTGCGTGCTCGCCTCTTGGCTGGTAGATCATTGGTGATCATGTGCTAAACGTACAGTGCCTTACAGTTTTAGAACTACGACAGAATTCATGACATGGCGGCCTATGTCATGACGCCCTACCTTCCTGCGGGACTCTTCACTCTTCGCTCTTCACATCTCCTGATGACAAGGATGGTCGAAATATCTATGTGAGTTAAGTCTGTGTCTTTCTGTGTGTTTCCATCGTTTTGAATTTATTTTATTTAAAAAAGTCCGCTGGACCGTTACATAATATATATATATATATATATATATCAATGATCAAACCACAATAAGAAATGGGAAAACAAGACTAAGATCTTCTAACCGTAACAAGCGGTCTTCGTCAGAGTCAAAAACCCAACTGAGGTCAGTTGGGTTTTTGACTCTGACGAAGACCGCTTGTTACGGTTGAAAGATCTTAGTTTTGTTTTCCCATTTTATTGTGGTTTGATCATTGATTGTTGTTTCACGTGTTTATGTGAAATCTTTTTATATATATATTATGTAAGGCAGCCAACTTATCCAGGGAAAAGGCAATCACAATATGACTAATTAATATTTCAATGACTGCGCAATTAATGCTAATCAACAAGTCATTTAGAATACTGCTGAATCACATTAATTAAACAATTTCCTTGTTTACCCTATGGTCCCTCATTAATATAGCTGCAATAACATCTCTGTTACTCTCACACAAACTCTCAATCACTCTTTCTCTCTCTGTCTTGACTGTGCATTCAACAATCATTACCAAAAGCCAACCAATTCCAAATTACATCCTAACTACAGTTGGAGAGATTTACTGTTAAGTCATTTCTCATACAAGTGATTAAAGTTATTGTTTACTTTAAAGTAAATATGTTGTTAATATAATGATAAACAAATAATAAACGATTTACTAGAGTTGTCTATGAATATTAGTAACTTTGAAATTATATTGACTGTTACTTCAATGTGCTTAATATTTATCATTAATTTAGTTTGATAAGATAGACTATGTTCGATTATTATAGTGTGCCAGGGTAGCCGAATTGCATGCGTGCTCGCCTATTGAGTGTTAGCTCCAGGGTTCCATATCTACTCTGATTTTAGATTAATTTATTTAATTTGTTAATTGTAATAATGCCTATAACTGCCTTTCGAGGTGGATGTACCTAGTACTGGCGTCCTCGTCGCAGAGGTGGTAGCTCAGAGGCTAGCGAGCTCGCCTATTGAGTTTTAGCTACAGGGTTCCATAGCTAGTCTGATTTTAGTTTAATTATTTAATTTGTTAATTGTAATAATGCCTATAACTGTCTTTCGAGGTGCATGTACCTAGTACTGGCGTCCTCGTCGCAGAGGTGGTAGCTCAGAGGCTAGCGTGCTCGCCTATTGAGTTTTAGCTCCAGGGTTCCATAGCTACTCTGACCTTAGTTTAATTATTTAATTTGTTAATTGTAATAATGCCTCTAACTGCCTTTCGAGGTGCATGTACCTAGTACTGGCGTCCTCGTCGCAGAGGTGGTAGCTCAGAGGCTAGCGAGAACGCCTATTGAGTTTTAGCTCCAGGGTTCCATGGCTACTCTGATCTTAGTTTAATTATTTAATTTGTTAATTGTAATAATGCCTCTAATTGCCTTTCGAGGTGGATGTACCTAGTACTGGCGTCCTCGTCGCAGAGGTGGTAGCTCAGAGGCTATCGCACTCGCCTATTGAGTTTTAGCTCCAGGGTTCCATGGCTACTCTGATCTTAGTTTAATTATTTAATTTGTTAATTGTAATAATGCCTCTAATTGCCTTTCGAGGTGGATGTACCTAGTACTGGCGTCCTCGTCACAGAGGTGGTAGCTCAGAGGCTAGCGAGCTCGCCTATTGAGTTTTAGCTCCAGGGTTCCATATCTACTCTGATTTTAGTTTAATTATTTAATTTGTTAATTGGAATAATGCCTCTAACTGCCTCTCGAGGTGGATGTACCTAGTACTGGCGTCCTCGTCGCAGAGGTGGTAATCGTGTAGGCTGCCCAGCGCAAGCTAACAGTACAGGGCAGGCTGCTCCAAGTGCGGTCAAGTAGCCCAGACGGCTTTGCCAGAAAGGTTTTCTTAAAGTGTTTCGGCACAACTTGGACCCGTTGGGCGGTACGGGATGGTACCCTCTCGCTTGGCGAGTTTAAAAGGTTTTCCAACAGAGTGTCAAAATCGTAGGCTTATGCAGCACCACTTGTGGTGGGTTTTCCAAACTGTCTCTTGCCCTTAGTGGGGCCATCAGTCTTACTCATAAGGCTGCATGACTTAATATCCACATGGTTCTTGAACCGGGGCTACATTAGTGCCACTACCTGGGGTCATGCAGCCGTGGTGCATGCTGCATTGGTCTTCCTGCGCAAGGTTCTACCGTGGGCTCTAAGGGCTTGGGTTCTACCAGTACCAGTACCAGTACCAATTTAATATTTGGGTAGTGTTAACACTGGTAATAAAGTAAAGGCATGCAGCTAGGGTAGCCCAGTAGCTTGCGTGCTCGCCTCTTGAACGAGTGATACCGTGATTCGATACTTCCTCTGTTTTTTAGTTTAAATTGAATTATATTGTTAATTGTTACAATAATTGAATCAACTTTAATACTGCTGATAGATGAACAAGGAGCCAGAGTAGCCCAGTGGCTTGCTTGCTCGCCTCTCGAATGGGAGGTCTGTGGTTCCATACCAATTGGATTTTTTGTTTAAATTGAATTATACTGTTAATTCAGTGGGACGTACAATGTAACCTAACCTAATAAAGGTTAATAAGATTATGTTAGTTCGACTAGAATTGTTAGCCAGGGTAGCCCAGGGGTTTGCGTGCACGCTTCTGGTCTATGAGAACCGGGGTTCAATACCCTTTCTCACCATTGATTTATTCACGTAAAAGGTTAATAAATCTGACCATGTCATCCCTAATAGAGGACATTTAGCCTGAACAATGCCAGATTGTCGTTAAAGGACAATTTTCTAAATACACTTGTCTAGCTCGATATTCATAACTCCTAATGTAGAATCAATGTTCATTGTGTGGCATCAAAGTGGGCCAATGTTGGACGTATTTGTGTCCTCTCTCTGGACTTCCCAGTCATGTTTATTTTAAAAACACAAATCTCCTCTACCGTGATTATACATCTGGATTGAATGGATGTTTATTGAGTGTTAAACTATGAAACTATCCATCTATTTTATGATGAGTCATGTTTACTTTAGAGTTCTCATTAACAATTAATATTAGAAATAGAAAAAACCGTCATACCTCGTAAGTTGATATCGGAGATGTTGGAGAGCTTTTGGTTCTTGTCCATCTTCGTTCGCAACTAATCTATGTGGCTTGGGATTGTCGGGAGGTTTTATAGTCGTGTCCACTGCTGTCTAGATATTGTTATTTCATCTTATGGCGTTATTTTTGAATTTATTTAATTATTATCTAGTCTAATTCTTTTATAATTCTTTTTTTCGTCATACTGTCCGTCCAGTCTTCTTTTTATTTTTGTTAGTGGTTTGAATAAGATATCGGATTGGTAGTTTATCTGTTCGTTTATTAAATTACCCGATTTTTTTTGTTTATAAATTTCTAGTTGTTCTATTATATTAAGTCTCTGTCCTTTATAAACATAAAAAATCGGGTCGCAACTGTAAAAATGTATTTAGTCGCACTGTAGAATCAATCTTTATTGTGTGGTATCACAAAGGTCCAATGCTCAGCCTACGTGTGTTCCCTTGGGGGACTGCCACTGCAACCTAACCTAACGTACTTCCAAGGTAGTGCAATCATTTATTATGTAGTGCTTACTCATTATAAGGCAAACAGATTAAGAAATAGACTTCGCATATAGAAATTTAATAGTATAAACAACGCGTTTCGAACATACAGTGTTCTTCTTCAGTTGTACCATATACATGCATATTATTATTACCGCTGTGGTTAGTATGATTTATATTATTAATACGGCAAACCGTCATACATCGTAAGATGATCTTGGAGTCGTTGGAGCGCTTTCGAGCGTTGTCTATCTTCACTCGCAACTAACTAACTAACCTACTGAGCTGTTATAAAGGGGATTGGTTTTCTGTCAAGTCGGCGCTCCAACGACTCCAACATCGCAGGAGATATGATGTTTTCCCATATTAATAATGTGTACCATAGACACTCACTCTTAGTTAATGCCTGAAGATGAACACTATGTGTTCGAAACGCGTTGTTTATAATATTAAATTTCTATATGTGCTATTACATTAGCTTTTTTCCCTATAATGAATTATTATTACTTTTAAAATATTTATTTGTTCATTAATCGAGTACATAAATAGATTTTACACAAATAGCGTAAATATATGATACATAGAATCCACATAAATGTTTTTTTTTTTTAATTTAAACTATGCGTTTCGAGTATGCAAGTCATTGAGCTACTCAATTCGTTTAAAATGCAGCACTTGTTACATTGTTTTAGAACAATGATTTCTTGGCTTAGAATCTAGAACGTTTAACTAGTACCTGACATCGTCTCGGCTCGGGACCAATATTTTCAGAGGAACGTAATAACCTGTTTACATTTTTTTCGCGTATACCCACAACGCATATCGAAACTTTGAACTAGCGGTCCAGAGGCGAGCACGTAAGCCTTTGAGCTACCCCGACCCATTTCAAATGCAGCTTTAGTCACAATAACCACTTTTTTTTCACATCCAGAGTCAAAAAAGTGAGGCGTAAAGTGGGTATTGAAACATGGAACTACCTATTCAGAGGCGAGTACGCATGCAATTGAGCTACCCTGACCCATTTCAAATGCAGCTTTTGTCACATTGTTTTAGAATAATGATTCCTTGGTTTAGAATCCAGAGCTTTTAACGTGTACTTGGTATCGTTTAGGCTCAGAACTAAAGTTTTCAGAGAAACGAAATACCCACATTTTTTTTTCACATCCATAACAAATAAATTGAGGCTTATAGTGGTTATCGAAACTTGGAACTACCGTTCCAGAGGCAAGCATGCAAGCCATTGAGCTACCAAATTCGTTTAAAATACACCACTTGTCACATGGTTTTAGAATGATTGCATGTTTTTTTATAAATGATTAAAATCAATAAAACCCATATTAAAATAAAAACAATTCATTGTCTTTAATTTGACTTATTAACAAAGTTGAATATAATTCAATTTAGATATTTGTTTTGTAAACAATAGTATAAGTGACAAGGAGAAACTAAATGATAATGACTTTTGCCAATTAAATAACTAGAGAAGCAGAGGTAGAATGACAAAGGTCAATTAAACAAGATGACGTTGCTTTTCATAAGACCCATGCTTAACGGAATGGATTACTTTACTTGTCTGAACGGAAACAGCGAACTTTTGACATTGTATTATAATTAATTATCAACCTTTGACACGATTACTTTTTGAAATTCATTTTATAATCCTTCATTCCATTAAAATTAAATTTCTGAAATTTTCATTTAATAAAACAATGCTGTTATAAAGGAATGTTTGTAAATATTGTCGTTAAAATAAAGGTATTTAATTTGAATATTTTAGAACACGAGAGAAATGAGTTTCTTCATGCTAATACTGCGTTTCTTTGGCATTGTTTTATAGTTTCTGTGTTTAATTTGAGCTTATGAGTTTGTATATGAGCATATAAGATACCTCTCGTATATTTGAAGTTTATACAGTGTTTGTATATACAATATATCAATGATCAAACCACAATAAGAAATGGGAAAACAAGACTAAGATCTTTCAACCGTAACAAGCGGTCTTCGTCAGAGTCGGAGTTGAGTGTTAGAGGCGCTCCATTACTACCCTGTCTAAGCTATAGTAAACATTATATATAAAGACAAATACAGCATGTGATCCATTAGCACACAATAAATATGCAGTTTTTATATACGAGTACCTGACATAATACAGGCTCGGGGCCGACGGCTTATTCATAATCATTCACCTCCCTCTGACCATTACTACACCGTCTAAGCCATAGTAAACATTATAAATAAAGACAAATACAGCATTAGTACACAATATATATTCAGTTTTTATATACGAGTACCTGACATAATACAGGCTCGGGGCCGACGGCTTATTCAGATTCATTTACTTCCCACATGACCATTACTACCCCGTCTAAGCCATAGTAAACATTATAAATAAAGCCAAATACAGCATTAGTACACAATATATATTCAGTTTTTATATACGAGTACCTGACATAATACAGGCTCGGGGCCGACGGCTTATTCAGATTCATTTACTTCCCACATGACCATTACTACCCCGTCTAAGCCATAGTAAACATTATAAATAAAGCCAAATACAGCATTAGTACACAATAAATATGCAGTTTTTATATACGAGTACCTGACATAATACAGGCTCGGGGCCGACGGCTTATTCAGATTCATTTACTTCCCACGTGACCATTACTACCCCGTCTAAGCTATAGTAAAGATTATAAATAAAGCCAAATACAGCATGTGATCCAATAGCACACAATAAATATACGAGTACCTGATATAATACAGGCTCGGGGCCGACGTCTTACTCAGATCTATTAACCTCCCACGTGAATAAATTCAATCCGTGACCTACCAGTTCAGAGATAATTACATTAACCACGAAACTAACCTAGCCCTCTTAGATTTTCTTGTATTTGTAAATCTAAATTTTATAAAAATTGAGTGTAAGCCACTCTAGCTTTGCTAAACAGTCTAAATCAGAAGATACATGTTTTATTTGTGGGTCCTAAATGTTTTCCAACACATTCCTATCAATATATCATCGATATGGTTTGATTCATAGCATTATTTTTCCCCTTGATCTATTTATAGAATGTTGTTGGAATAATAATATTTATAAACATAGCCGATCCCAAGATAAGTACGTGTTTATAGTGTTAACATTATTTATAGACATGACTAATGGTATTTCAAGGTGGAGTAGAGATACCAGACTTTAATATAGTATCGGACTAATGGAGCGTGATGAATTACATCTGATATATATATATATATATATATATATATACATTTCGTTGGAAATACGATCCAAAACGGACAAAAATAGTTCAATATAGACAAAGAAACATAGAGAAATCAAAAGAACACACTTACAGTATCTAATTTTTGGTTTGAACCGTCTTCGGGAGAGAAAAGAGAGGGAAACCAAGCGCACTGGTTCAGAGACGGTTGGAGACCGTCGTTGGAGGGTTCTTTTGATTTCTCTATCTTTCTTTGTCTATATTGAACTATATATATATATATATATATATATATATAAAATAAATTCAAAACGAAGGAAACACACAGAAAGACACAGACATAACTCACATCGATATTTCGACCATCGTCCTCATCAGGAGGTGTGAAGAGCGAAGAGTCCCACAGGAAGACAGGGCGGTACTATATATATATATTTATAAATATGGATTAATTTACCACAATGAAACAAATTTGGAAACAATGCTTTAAGGACTTTCGTCAACACAACGTCAGAGAGTAAGTGAACTAAAAAAATAATAAATACTTGTTAACCTGGTTGATTGAAGTTTCTAGAATTGTTGGTAACCCTGAATGTGTTTAATGATGAAGAAGTCTTCATCTGTTTAATTATTTCGCTAATCAAAACTTCATCATCCTAGGCTATCGTTTATTAATTTCTCATAAAACTTCTTTATGAGCCCACTTTCCACGATATTTCTTCTTCTTTCTGAAGACACATATATTAATTCATTTGCTTCATTTCAGTTAATTACATGATTACTGTTTCTTATGTGCATGAACTCTCTTTTCGTCTTCTCTTCGTATAGAATATTTGTGTTATTTTTATTATTATTCATATATATATAAATATATATTGATAAAAGTATCGACCGTGGAATAGAAACAAAACTAAAATTTATCGGGACTCGGTCAGTTCTTCAGGTTGATGAACTGACCGAGTCCCGATAAATTTTAGTTTTGTATATATATATATATATATATATATATATATATATCAATGATCAAACCACAATAAGAAAATGGGGAAACAAGACTAAGACCTTTCAACCGTAACAAGCGGTCTTCGTCATAGTCAAAAACCCAACTCTGACGAAGACCGCTTGTTACGGTTGAAAGATCTTAGTCTTGTTTTCCCATTTTCTTATTGTGGTTTGATCATTGATTGTTATTTCACTTGCTTATGTGAAATCTTCATATAAATATATATATATATATATATATATATATAATATATATATATATATATACTCCAAAAATTGTTCTTGACCTCTTCTATTCTATTCTATGTTTTGTTATTGAGATTGAGAATTTGACCTAGCCCTGAATAACAAAACATAGAATATATATATATAAAAAGATTTCACATAAACACGTGAAACAACCCAGTGTTCAGTTGGGTTTTTGACTCTGACGAAGACCGCTTGTTACGGTTGAAAGATCTCAGTCTTGTTTTCCCATTTCTTATTTTGGTTTGATCATTGATATATATATATATATATATATATACCAAACGGATGTTTAGAATACGACCATCCACTGAGAAGGTAACTTAGGTATTGCTAGTCTATTTATAATCAGGTGTTGATTAATATATTTCACGTCAAAACAGAAAAGCCATTTCTAAAACAAAAAATTGCTGCAATGCCTTGATGTTTCTTTAACTGTGACTAGAAAATCTTCTAGTCATTGATATCGCATAACTAAAATGGGTGCCAAGTAATAAATGAGTTAAACTTTCTATCTATAAAACAGATCTAAATATGAAGGTATCTGTGTGTGAGAAAGGAAAGCAAAATAAATAAACAAATATCTTGTTGATTTATTAAATGAAATTTTAATATTTTCCTCCTAACTGTTTTTAACTAATTAACTTTACACTTATATTTTATTTATTTTTTTTTTTTAAATAAAGTTAGTTGGTTTTGTAAGGGTAAAAATCTAATGAAATGGTCTCCACATATAAAAATTTTAATGATATAAACAACGCGTTTCGAGTACAAAAAATTAATATAAAATAAAATAATTTGTACTTATTTACTTTGTACTATAGATAACTCTCTGGTGTCATTGTATTTTTTTAGTTAATGCCTGAGGAAGAACACTACGTGTTCGAAACGCGTTGTTTATATCATTAAAATTTTTATATGTGGAGACTACTTCATTAGATTTTTACCCTACAATGAGTAAATACCACATAATAACTGATTTCACTACATTAGAATTAGTTGGTTTTCTATTTTAGTTTTTAATATAATATAATTCTTTTAAAGATTTATATACTGATGATTTTGTTTTTTTTTCCAACATGATTGATTATTATTCTTATATATATTTTGGTGGGACAAAAGTCAACCGCACCTGTGACATAGTTAGTCATATTTTGAAAATAAATTGATATTTACTCCATATATTTTAATATTTATGGATTTATTGAATTAATCGTTTTAGGAGAGAGAGAGAGAGAGAGAGGGAGTGGGAGAGGGATAGAAAGATGTAGAGAGACAGAGAGAGTGAGAGGGAGAGAGTGAGAGAGAAGGAGAGAGTCAGAGAGAGGGAGAGAGAGGGTGGGAGAGAGAGTGAGAGAAAGAGAGAGAGAGTGAGAGAGAGGGGGAGAGAGGGAGGGAGAGAGGGAGAGAGAGAGAGGGAGGGAGAGAGAGGGAGGGAGAGAGAGGGAAAGAGAGGGAGGGAGAGAGGGAGAGAGAGGGAGGGAGGGGAGAGGGAGGGAGGGGAGAGTGAAAGAAAGAGGGAGAGAAAGAGAGACAGAAATAGAGAGAGAGAGTGAGAGTTAGAGGGAGGGAGAGAGAGTGGGAAAGGGAGTGGGAGAGGGAGAGAAAGAGGTAGAGAGACGGAGAGAGTGAGAGAGAGGGAGGGTGGGGGAGAGGGAGAGAAAGAGAGACAGAAATAGAGAGAGAGAGGGAGAGGGAGGGAGAGAGGGAGGGAGAGTTAGAGAGAGAGAGAGAGAGAGAGAAATATTCTGAAATATTCCTACTTGTAATATTCATAAGTTACTTGTAACCATCCATTTTCATATTGTGTATATGTTGGATGTTGATATGTGATTTCTTATTATCCTTTGTTTGTAGGCCTATGAAAAAGGTTTTAAATAAAACCGAAACGTTGGTTGGCAACGAGAGTTTGATTTTTTTATCCTGGAAAATTGACCGAACCCCGATTAGAGAACACACCTATTCTATCAAACGGTCGATATATTATTGAATCTGTTATATATGTACGAGTATATATATAAAGTTTGTGTGTGTGTGTGTGTGTGTGTGTGTGTTTGTGTACGTGTGTGTGCGTGTGTGCGCGTGTGCGTGTGTGTGCGTGTGTGAGCGCGTGTGTGCGTGTGTGTGCGTTTGTGTGCGTGTGTGCGCGTTTAAGTGCGTGTGTGCGTGTGCGTGTGTGTGTGTGTGTATGTGTGAGTGAGTGAGTGAGGGAGAGGAAGTGAGATAGGAGTAGTTCAATCAAGATTTAAACGCTAATAAAGTTTAATAAAAAAGAAAAAAAAGATGTAAAGAATTGTCACAGACAAAACAAAGAAAAGAATGAATTTTATTGATTTATTATATTTATCTTTTGTACTATTTGTTGGTAAAGATTAGTAAAGGATAAATCAAATGAGATGAAAGAAAAGTTTGTTGAGAAAGAGTTTGTAAAAGAAAATGACTTGGAAAAAAAAAACCGTAAAGATATTGATAAGAGAGATTGAGAGAGAAAGGAAGGAATCAGGAAGGAAAGGAGTCAATGACTAGACATTTATATTGTCAATCAATGATCAAACCACAATAATGATCTTAGTCTTGTTTTCCCATTTCTTATTGTTGTTTGATCATTGATTGTTATTTTACGTATTTATGTGAAAGCTTTTTATATTGTCAATGTATAAGAAAGAGTGAAATGTTTTTAAAAAAAAAGGTTTATTATTTAGCATGATAGCATCAACAAGACAGAGTTTAGCAACAGAAGAATATTCAAAAAAAAAAGTATAATTCTAATAAGAAAAATATGTTTATTATAAATAAAAAAAATGGAAGAAATAATCGTATTTGATATTATCAAGAGATGATTTATTGAATTATTTGACAGATAACAGTCCCCAATAAATAAAGAAGAAAGGACTCTATCGTGTTTTTTTTCCTGTCGATAAATCCTTGTAATAATTTCCTCTCAATAGTATGATTCAACCTTAAAAAAAAAAGTATTAAAAAAAAAAGAAGAAATATATATAAATATCTAAAATTAATCTCTGTTTTATTTGGCGATGTTCAAGAATAAATATTTGAAAGCGGATTCAATTTTTAAATGTGTCATCGTTTTTAAGAGGATTTGTTTTTTTTTTTGTTTTAAAATAGGTTTGGTTGGGTTGATGAGTCGCTGGTTCCAGGAGAAAAAAAAAACATATATGTAGTTAAGATTGGCTTTCTGTTATATCACACAATGGGCATTCTATATTGGAAATCTTAAATTTGGCACTAACGCAAATATATTTGGAATTGAGATCTAATTGGTTTAACTAAAGAACATGCAAGGGTCAAATATTGATCCATTGTGTTGGCAAACAATGGGCATTCTATATTGGAAATCTTAAATTTGGCACTAACGCAAATATATTTGGAATTGAGATCTAATTGGTTTAACTAAAGAACATGCAAGGGTCAAATATTGATCCATTTTGTTGGCAAACAATGGGATTTCTAAATTGGGAATCCTAAATTTTGCTCTAACGCAAATATATTTGGAATTGGGATCTAATTGGTTTAACTAAAGAACACGCAAGGATCAAATATTGACCCTTTGTGATGACAAACAATGGGCATTCTATATTGGAAATCTTAAATTTTGCTCTATAATAAATATATTTGGAATTGGGATCTAATTGGTTTAACTAAAGAACACGCAAGGATCAAATATTGACCCTTTGTGATGACAAACAATGGGCATTCTATATTGGAAATCTTAAATTTTGCTCTATAATAAATATATTTAGAATTGAGATCTAATTGGTTTAACTAAAGAACACGCAAGGGTCAAATATTGATCTATTGTGTTGGCAAACAATGAGCATTCTATATTGGAAATCTTAAATTTTGCTCTATAATAAATATATTTGGAATTGGGATCTAATTGGTTTAACTAAAGAACATGCAAGGGTCAAATATTGATCCATTGTGTTGGCAAACAATGGGCATTCTATATTGGAAATCTTAAATTTTGCTCTATAATAAATATATTTAGAATTGAGATCTAATTGGTTTAACTAAAGAACATGCAAGGGTCAAATATTGATCCATTGTGTTGGCAAACAATGGGCATTCTATATTGGAAATCTTAAATTTTGCTCTATAATAAATATATTTGGAATTGAGATCTAATTGGTTTAACTAAAGAACATGCAAGGGTCAAATATTGATCCATTGTGTTGGCAAACAATGGGCATTCTATATTGGAAATCTTAAATTTTGCTCTATAATAAATATATTTGGAATTGAGATCTAATTGGTTTAACTAAAGAACATGCAAGGGTCAAATATTGATCCATTGTGTTGGCAAACAATGGGCATTCTATATTGGAAATCTTAAATTTTGCTCTATAATAAATATATTTGGAATTGAGATCTAATTGGTTTAACTAAAGAACATGCAAGGGTCAAATATTGATCCATTGTGTTGGCAAACAATGGGCATTCTATATTGGAAATCTTAAATTTTGCTCTATAATACATATATTTGGAATTGAGATCTAATTGGTTTAACTAAAGAACATGCAAGGGTCAAATATTGATCCATTGTGTTGGCAAACAATGGGCATTCTATATTGGAAATCTTAAATTTTGCTCTATAATAAATATATTTGGAATTGAGATCTAATTGGTTTAACTAAAGAACATGCAAGGGTCAAATATTGATCCATTGTGTTGGCAAACAATGGGCATTCTATATTGGAAATCTTAAATTTTGCTCTATAATAAATATATTTGGAATTGAGATCTAATTGGTTTAACTAAAGAACATGCAAGGGTCAAATATTGATCCATTGTGTTGGCAAACAATGGGCATTCTATATTGGAAATCTTAAATTTTGCTCTATAATAAATATATTTGGAATTGAGATCTAATTGGTTTAACTAAAGAACATGCAAGGGTCAAATATTGATCCATTGTGTTGGCAAACAATGGGCATTCTATATTGGAAATCTTAAATTTTGCTCTATAATAAATATATTTGGAATTGAGATCTAATTGGTTTAACTAAAGAACATGCAAGGGTCAAATATTGATCCATTGTGTTGGCAAACAATGGGCATTCTATATTGGAAATCTTAAATTTTGCTCTATAATAAATATATTTAGAATTGAGATCTAATTGGTTTAACTAAAGAACATGCAAGGGTCAAATATTGATCCATTGTGTTGGCAAACAATGGGCATTCTATATTGGAAATCTTAAATTTTGCTCTATAATAAATATATTTAGAATTGAGATCTAATTGGTTTAACTAAAGAACATGCAAGGGTCAAATATTGATCCATTGTGTTGGCAAACAATGGGCATTCTATATTGGAAATCTTAAATTTTGCTCTATAATAAATATATTTAGAATTGAGATCTAATTGGTTTAACTAAAGAACATGCAAGGGTCAAATATTGATCCATTGTGTTGGCAAACAATGGGCATTCTATATTGGAAATCTTAAATTTTGCTCTATAATAAATATATTTGGAATTGAGATCTAATTGGTTTAACTAAAGAACATGCAAGGGTCAAATATTGATCCATTGTGTTGGCAAACAATGGGCATTCTATATTGGAAATCTTAAATTTTGCTCTATAATAAATATATTTGGAATTGAGATCTAATTGGTTTAACTAAAGAACATGCAAGGGTCAAATATTGATCCATTGTGTTGGCAAACAATGGGCATTCTATATTGGAAATCTTAAATTTTGCTCTATAATAAATATATTTGGAATTGAGATCTAATTGGTTTAACTAAAGAACATGCAAGGGTCAAATATTGATCCATTGTGTTGGCAAACAATGGGCATTCTATATTGGAAATCTTAAATTTTGCTCTATAATAAATATATTTGGAATTGAGATCTAATTGGTTTAACTAAAGAACATGCAAGGGTCAAATATTGATTCATTGTGTTGGCAAACAATGGGCATTCTATATTGGAAATCTTAAATTTTGCTCTATAATAAATATATTTGGAATTGAGATCTAATTGGTTTAACTAAAGAACATGCAAGGGTCAAATATTGATCCATTGTGTTGGCAAACAATGGGCATTCTATATTGGAAATCTTAAATTTTGCTCTATAATAAATATATTTGGAATTGAGATCTAATTGGTTTAACTAAAGAACATGCAAGGGTCAAATATTGATCCATTGTGTTGGCAAACAATGGGCATTCTATATTGGAAATCTTAAATTTTGCTCTATAATAAATATATTTGGAATTGAGATCTAATTGGTTTAACTAAAGAACATGCAAGGGTCAAATATTGATCCATTGTGTTGGTAAACAATGGGCATTCTATATTGGAAATCTTAAATTTTGCTCTATAATAAATATATTTGGAATTGAGATCTAATTGGTTTAACTAAAGAACATGCAAGGGTCAAATATTGATCCATTGTGTTGGCAAACAATGGGCATTCTATATTGGAAATCTTAAATTTTGCTCTATAATAAATATATTTGGAATTGAGATCTAATTGGTTTAACTAAAGAACATGCAAGGGTCAAATATTGATCCATTGTGTTGGCAAATATGGGCATTCTATATTGAAAATCTTAAATTTTGCTCTATAATATTTATATTTGGAATTGAGATCTAATTGGTTTAACTAAAGAACATGCAAGGGTCAAATATTGATCCATTGTGTTGGCAAACAATGGGCATTCTATATTGGAAATCTTAAATTTTGCTCTATAATAAATATATTTGGAATTGAGATCTAATTGGTTTAACTAAAGAACATGCAAGGGTCAAATATTGATCCATTGTGTTGGCAAACAATGGGCATTCTATATTGGAAATCTTAAATTTTGCTCTATAATAAATATATTTGGAATTGAGATCTAATTGGTTTAACTAAAGAACATGCAAGGGTCAAATATTGATCCATTGTGTTGGCAAATATGGGCATTCTATATTGGAAATCATAAATTTTGCTCTATAATAAATATATTTGGAATTGAGATCTAATTGGTTTAACTAAAGAACATGCAAGGGTCAAATATTGATCCATTGTGTTGGCAAATATGGGCATTCTATATTGGAAATCTTAAATTTTGCTCTATAATAAATATATTTGGAATTGGGATCTAATTGGTTTAACTAAAGAACATGCAAGGGTCAAATATTGATCCATTGTGTTGGCAAATATGGGCATTCTATATTGGAAATCTTAAATTTTGCTCTATAATAAATATATTTAGAATTGAGATCTAATTGGTTTAACTAAAGAACATGCAAGGGTCAAATATTGATCCATTGTGTTGGCAAACAATGGGCATTCTATATTGGAAATCTTAAATTTTGCTCTATAATAAATATATTTGGAATTGAGATCTAATTGGTTTAACTAAAGAACATGCAAGGGTCAAATATTGATCCATTGTGTTGGCAAACAATGGGCATTCTATATTGGAAATCTTAAATTTTGCTCTATAATAAATATATTTGGAATTGAGATCTAATTGGTTTAACTAAAGAACATGCAAGGGTCAAATATTGATCCATTGTGTTGGCAAACAATGGGCATTCTATATTGGAAATCTTAAATTTTGCTCTATAATAAATATATTTAGAATTGAGATCTAATTGGTTTAACTAAAGAACACGCAAGGGTCAAATATTGATCTATTGTGTTGGCAAACAATGAGCATTCTATATTGGAAATCTTAAATTTTGCTCTATAATAAATATATTTGGAATTGAGATCTAATTGGTTTAACTAAAGAACATGCAAGGGTCAAATATTGATCCATTGTGTTGGCAAACAATGGGCATTCTATATTGGAAATCTTAAATTTTGCTCTATAATAAATATATTTGGAATTGAGATCTAATTGGTTTAACTAAAGAACACGCAAGGGTCAAATATTGGGATTTTTAAATTGGGAATCCTAAATTTTGGATTACTCAAGTATAGTTAGAGTAGCGATCTTTAACGAGTACCTCACATCATATTTTTAGTCTTAAATTTTGGATTACCACTTAATATATTTTATTATTAATTATGTATTTAAAATACATAATATATTAATTAATATTTTTTAAAAGGCAAGCATGCAAACCACTGAGCTACCCTGGCCTTTCCCTATATCACAATATATCTTTAACACGAAAGTCTAATCAGAATTACAGGTTATTTTAGTAAAAAAACATACGTTAGAAGCTTATTAATCTGTTTTGAAGATAAAAGAAACATACAGAAGAAAGGTTTACTTTCTCCCTAAATGAGCAGACAATACTAATCTTATATCGTTAACTAAAGATAAAAACAAGTTAAAGACTAACCAAAGCAGTGCCTTTGTCTGGTCATTACAGATTAGATGTTGATTATTTATTGTCATTCAATGTCATGCTTTATATATATATAACATAGCCTGACTTCAGTCTATATATATTAGAGATTTCAAAGCATTAGGAGGGGTTAAGCCTTGGGTAATATCTTGTTGACACGATATCCTGTAACAATAATGTCCCATTAAATACACGTCACCCAGCCATCAAAATGAATCGTCAGCAAATCAAAAGAAAATACAACAAAATCTCCATATATATATATATATATATATATATATATATATATATATATATATATATATATATTATGTATAATATATATATTAGTGTACTTTGGTAGCAGTCCTTCGGATATACATGTTTTGTTAAACACGACAGAATACAAGTAGTTCCTGTCTATAAGTTCTCCAGAAGAAACTTATAGACAGGAACTACTCTGTCGTGTGTAACAAAACATATATATATATATATATATATATATATATATACAAAACGTCTGTAATATTTACTACTGTTTTTGTTGTGTCTATCTGTCGGACGTATATGTTGTTATTTGTAAAGCCCTGGTGATGCTATAAAAATATAGCGAAACGTTGGCGTTTGTTTGTGTAGACCAACCCTCAATAACCTCTGCTGTTTGATATATATATATATATATACGAATTCAAAAATCAAGAAGAGTAACACGTAGAATAAATAAAGACATTTACGGAGTCAAATTTTTAGGAATCCGTCTTCAGGAGAAAACAGAAAGTGTTGTAGACGCAATGGAAAGTGGGTCTCCACTACTTGCCTCTGATCTAACAGTCTAGATTCAAGCATGCTTGCCATTGAGCTACCCTTGGACCTCAGAGTTTGTCTAATTTCTAATCTACCAGTCTAGAGACGAGCATGCATGCAATTGAGCTACCCTCAGACCTCAGAGTTTGTCTAACTTCTGATCTAGCAGTCTAGAGACAAGCATGCATGCCATTGAGCTACCCTCAGACCTCAGAGTTTGTCTAACTTCTGATCTAGCAGTCTAGAGACAAGCATGCATGCCATTGAGCTACCCTCAGACCTCAGAGTTTGTCTAACTTCTGATCTAGCAGTCTAGAGACAAGCATGCATGCCATTGAGCTACCCTCAGACCTCAGAGTTTGTCTAACTTCTGATCTAGCAGTCTAGAGACAAGCATGCTTGTCATTGAGCTACCCTCAGACCTCAGAGTTTGTCTAACTTCTAATCTACCAGTCTAGAGACAAGCATGCATGCCATTGAGCTACCCTCGGACCTCAGAGTTTGTCTAACTTCTAATCTACCAGTCTAGAGACAAGCACGCATGCCATTGAGCTACCCTCAGACCTCAGAGTTTGTCTAACTTCTAATCTACCAGTCTAGAGACAAGCATGCTTGCCATTGAGCTACCCTCAGACCTCAGAGTTTGTCTAACTTCTAATCTACCAGTCTACAGACAAGCATGCATGCCATTGAGCTACCCTCAGACCTCAGAGTTTGTCTAACTTCTGATCTAGCAGTCTAGAGACAAGCATGCATGCCATTGAGCTACCCTCAGACCTCAGAGTTTGTCTAACTTCTGATCTAGCAGTCTAGAGACAAGCATGCATGCCATTGAGCTACCCTCAGACCTCAGAGTTTGTCTAACTTCTAATCTACCAGTCTAGAGACAAGCATGCATGCCATTGAGCTACCCTCGGACCTCAGAGTTTGTCTAACTTCTGATCTGCCATTCTAGATTCGAGCATGCATGCCATTGAGCTACCCTGGGACCTCAGAGTTTGTCTAACTTCTGATCTGCCATTCTAGATTCGAGCATGCATGCCATTGAGCTACCCTCGGACCACAGAGTTTGTCTAACTTCTGATCTAGCAGTCTAGAGACGAGCATGCAAGCCATTGAGCTACCCTCAGACCTCAGAGTTTGTCTAACTTCTAATCTACCAGTCCTAGATTCAAATATGGAAGCCAATAGGTTTTTTTCAGCAATAATAAACAAATAAGTAATAAATTTATATAAATCATCGTTGACTAACATCTGTTAGTTAACTAACAACACCCATATAGTATTACATATTAGCTAGGGCTAACATTTGGCAGAACTCAAGTTGGGGTAATTAAGGCTTCAAGTTTAATTAGGTTATCACTGGTTATCTCGGATAGCTTGTTGATAAGAGCCTGCTGCCCTAAAGGGAAAGGTTTTAGCGCTCTAGATTCAAAATTAATCGATCGACAATTATTAAAAGGCTTTGAGTCACCGTGAAGGAAAGCAGTTTGTCTCCCTTACTATAAACCCCTTCTTACCATAAAGTAAGAATTATTACTTCTTATTAAAGTCATTTTCTATATTCCTGATGATGAGGCAATCACAATATAGTAGTGAATTTCAGTGATTTCTTTTACGTGTGTTCCTAATGTGAATATCATTTATATATATAGTTCACACAGGAGAGAGAAAAACAAATAAAGACACACACAAAAGACTCACAACGATATTTCGACAGTCGTCGTCATCGGACAGAAGTAGTCCCTTTGAGTAGCTGAAGCTAACTGATATATATATATATATATTATATATATATATATATATAAACTAAAAAATTGTTATTGACCTCTTCTATTCTATTCACTGTTTTGTTATTGAGGGCTAGGTCAAATAAAAGAAAATAAACTCCTTTCTAGGCCGACGTTTCGATGTATTTATACATCATCTTCAGGGCTAAAATTAGAGTAAGACTATAATACATTTATCAAAACAATCTACAACTCACATAGTCTTTTATTTGACCTAGCCCTCAATAACAAGCAGTGAATATATATATATATATATATATATATATAATTAAAGTTACAGCTAGAGAACACAAGAAAAAGGACGAACACTCACGAATCTCGATTATTTCGGCGTCTTGCCGTCTTCAGGAGAGTAGAAAGAAAGAAAATAAAATAAAAGGAGAAAGAATGAAGGAACGGAGACGTAAATGCGTCCACTGGCCGATGTAAACTATATATATATATATATATAGTTCAATATAGACAAAGAAACATAGAGAAATCAAAAGAACACACTTACAGTCTCTAATTTTCGGTTGTACCGTCTTCAGGAGAGATAAGAGACTGTAAGTTTGTATATATATATATAATATATATATATATATAGGTGTGTTCTCTAATCGGGGTTCGGTCAATTTTCCAGGATAAAAAATCAAACTCTCGTTGCCAACTAGACTCTAGTCTAGTCGAAGGTTTTGTCCGGTTAACATTGTTGTTTCCTTTAAATAATGTAAATTTCATTTTCTTAGTTAAAAAATTCTTACTTCTGTCTATGAAAAAGGTTTTTAAATAAAACCGAAACGTTGGCAACGAGAGTTTGCTTTTTTATCCTGGAAAATTGACCGAACCCCGATTAGAGAACTATTCTATACTATTCTATTCTATCAAACGGTCGATGTATTATTGAATCTGTTATATATATATATATATATATATATATATAATAATATTATATATATATATTATACACTTTGTATAAACATAGCAAACCTCAGGGGTGAGAACTAACGGAATAAACTCAACATTGTACAATTCCTACAAAATATTCTAACAATCAACCCTTCTCAAGAAATGACTTTTATATAAATAAAATAAATAACTAG
Organism: Hermatobates lingyangjiaoensis; assembly: GCA_026182355.1. Lineage (NCBI taxonomy): Eukaryota > Metazoa > Arthropoda > Insecta > Hemiptera > Hermatobatidae > Hermatobates > Hermatobates lingyangjiaoensis. The sequence continues at coordinate 9,796 of JAPFBL010001094.1, read as the reverse complement.
TAACAAACAATAATAAAAAAAAATAAATATTATAATAAATAATTTATATCAAAAAAAAAAAATTGTTAAATAAAAAAAAAAAGTTTGTTTTGTAAATGGCAAATATATTTAAATCAAAATATTACATTTGCATTACAATTTGCATAATTTTATGTAAATGTTTGCTTTTTAGGGATTTTTTTTTCAATTTTTTTTTTTTTTTATTATCAAATGGACTCTTTTCACCATTAGCTGGTTAAAAGCCCTTCCTTTCACAACACCCCCCCCCCCCCCACCATCATAGAAGGTTGTTAGCATGCGATAAAACTCTATTAGGGGGGAAGCACGATTTATTTTTTAGTGTCGAGCGTTTGATTTACGTATATTATGAAATATAAAACTTTTTTTTTTTTTTTTTTTTAAAAAAATACTAAATAAATGTCAATTTTGTCGGCACATTAGAGATTTTTTCGAATAATAATACATAAATATACATATTTTGGAAAAACTTTGAGAAACACGAATGAAAAAATAGATACTTAGGACAAGCAATGAATATTTCGACCTTTTTAACGGTCGTCCTCAGGAAACCATGTTGAGAACCGAGAAGACGAAAGCCAACCAAATTTATATATATATATATACCAATTAAAAAAAGCAGTGACACATAAACTTAAACGCAACAAAGACTCACTTTTCAATATTTCGACCGTAATGGCGGTCAATTCACTTCTTCTCCTGAGGACAACCACTATTACGGTTGAAATATTGAAAAGTGAGTCTTTGTTGTGTTTCAGTTTATGTGTCGCTGCTCATTTTAATTGTTATCTGTCCTGCCGGACCGTTTTTCGTTTATCATGGTATATATATATATGAATGATCAAACTGCACTACGACATGGGAAAACAAGACTAAGATCTTGCAACCGTAACAAGCAGTATTCGTCAGAGTTAAAAACCATACTTAGTCTTTTTTACTCATTTCATATTATGGCTTGATTAAATATATATATATGGATATATATCATGATAAACGAAAACGGTCCGGCAGGACAGATTACACTTAAAATAAACAGTGCAGACAGTCAGTTGACTGTCATCGTTCCGTCAATTCACTTCTTCTCCTGAAGACGATCGCCATTACGGTCGAAATATTGAAAAGTCAGTCTTTGGTATTTTTTTGTCTATGTGTCACAGTTTGTTTTAAGTATATATATATATATATAACAGTTGTCTGGCCAGCGCTGCCAGTTTTAGGACTACCTTGATCCTTGAGGATTTAGTCGTCCCCCTCCGAAGAGGGAAGTACCCGTTCCCCCGGGTCAGGGCTCATTAAGAATGAGTACCAGTATAGGAGCATTTGCCAATAAATGCTCCCACCCAGTGGTGAGGGCTGGAGGTCTAGCTCCCCCTTGGTGTTGTGCAGACACCCACCCGAGAAGATACTGCTTCTCACACAGCGACACGTCACAAAAGATCATTTGTGTCTACTCTACCTGAGTAAGGAACCACAGCCACCACGAGTCCGACCGCATGACGAGGCATGAGTGACGACCTGATAGTGAGAAGAGAAAGAAAGGGAAGCTGCACACAAAATAATGAAAGCAGAGGTTATTGAGGGTCGGTCTACACAAACAAACACTTCACATACGCCAACGTTTCGCTATATTTTTATAGCATCATCAGGGCTGTACAAATAACAAGATATACGTCTGACAGATAGACACAACTACTGTTTTCATTGTGTCTATCAGTCGGAGGTAGACACAACTACTGTTTTCATTGTGTCTATCAGTCGGAGGTATATATTATTATTTGTAATGCCCTGATGATGCTATAAAAATATAGCGAAACGTTGGCGTAAGTGAAGTGTTTGTTTGTGTAGACCAACCCTCAATAACCTCTGCTGTTTGCTATATATATATATATATATATACACATGATTGGTTATACACGACTGAATATTGTCGGTCGTGGCTGTTTGCTATATATATATATATATATAATATACACATGATTGGTTATACACGACTGAATATTGTCGGTCGTGTATAACCAATCATGTATAAAAGAAGGACTACTACCGAAGTACACTAATATATATATATAGTCACCGCCCTGCCTTCCTGCGGGACTCTTCGCTCTTCACACCTCCTGATGAGGACGATGGTCGAAATATCGATGTGAGTTATGTCTCTGCCTTTCTGTGTGTTTCCTTCGTTTTGAATTTATTATTATATATATATATATATATATATACATCCTTCTTCAATATAGATACTGTTGATTAGAACGCCAATTTTTATATTTGTAAAGGTTAGAGCGAGAGAGAGTGAGAGAGGGTGCCTTCGTACTGTATTCTGATTGTTAGAGAGAGAAAGAGAAAGAGTGAGTGAGAGAGTGAGGGGGTGAGTGTGTGCGAGAGAGACACCATGCTCTTTTGTGATGTAAAACCCATTCCTAGCTGGCATTTATTAAAGTACTGATCAATACCTGCCCACTTTAACTTTGTTTATTCTATTTTTTTTTTTTTTCTTTTTACAGCTTTTAAGAAAGCTTAAGGGTTTTATTTATCCATTGAGGATGTATAGAATTTAAACTTTATTGATTCTTAACTTATTATAGATGATCTTGATGATTATAAACCAACTGTATTTATTGATTATGAATATCTGGAGGAGTTATATAGAAGTGGTAACAGTAATGGAGGGGGGGGAAGGAGAGAGAGAGGGAGAGAGAGAGAGAGAGAGAGGGAGATACAGATAAAAACAAATAAAAGAGAGAGAATTAGAGGAAGATAGAGTATGGGACAGTGAGAGAGAGAGAGAGAAAGAGAGCGAGAAACAGAGAGAAACTGGAAGAGAGTTAGAGAGAGAGCGAGATAGAGCGAGTGAGAGGAGAGAGAGAGAGAGAGAGAGAGAGAGGGAGAGTGAGGGAGATAGATAGAGAAATAACAGTGAGAGAGAGAAAGAGAGGGAGATACAGAGGAAAGCAAATAAGAGAGAGAGAGTAGAAGAGGAAGATAGAGAATGATACAGTGAGAGAGAGAGAGAGAGAGAGAGAGTGAGATCGAGAGAGAGATACAGAGAGAAACTGAGAGCGAGAGGGAGATAGAGGGAGAAACAGTGAAAGAGAGAGTGAGATCGAGAGAGAGTGATTGAGAGAGAGAGAGATACAGAGAGAGACTGAGAGCGAGAGAGAGAACGAGAGGGAAATAGAGGAAGAGCCAGTGAAAGAGAGAGTGAGATCGAGAGAGAGTGATCGAGAGAGAGAGAGAGATACAGAGAGAGACTGAGAGAGAACGAGAGGGAGATAGAGGAAGAAACAGTGAAAGAGAGAGTGAGATCGAGAGAGAGTGCGAGAGGGAAATAGAGGTAGAACAGTGAATGAGAGAGTGAGTCGAGAGAGAGAGTGAGTGAGAGAAGGCGAAATTGAGAAAGAGAGAGAGGAGAGGGAGATAGAGAAAGAAACAGAGATTATTTGATTTTATATTATTATATATATAATATAGATTATTATATATAATAATGTATAATATATATATAGTAATCAAAATATATTTTCCTTATTAATTGTAAATAATTCAACCAATCGATAAAATTTCTTAAAGTTATTTATAAACATACTTTGTTGTTTCATTAAATACGAATATACATCATAAAAACTATATTTTTTTTGCTTAAATAACTATATTTTTTTATTTTTTGATAAAAAGTCTGTTGGCAACAATGATTCTCTTTTTTGTGAACAAACACTCTCTTTAATCTTTTTCATTATATTGAAATTATTATTAAAAAAAAAAAAAAAAAAAAAACGCCATTTAGTTGATCAATATAGATGTATAACCAACCTCTTTATTTTTTCTGTTTAATTAAAAAAAAAATCGGTAAACATTTTTTAAATTAAACCTGATGGTTTATTTTTTTCTTTTTTTTTTTTTTGGTATCCTTGTTAATTGGGCTATATATTTATATATATATAGAGAGAGATTGAGAGTAAGGGTTGGTGGTTGGTTGGGGTTGTGGGTTGGGAGGGAGTGGTTTCAAAACAATTAGGGTATTTGAATTGCAATAAGGGCTGATCATTAAGAACTCTACAAAAAGGGCCATCATTAAATGGGGTTGTTTTCTTTAGCATTAATATGCTTTCCTCTTTTACTGCTCTTACGTCTAACTAGTTAAATTCATTTAAATTTCTTTTCTACTTTATTTCGTTTTGTTTTGTTTTCTATTAATAGAGCCGCAATAATTAACATCCCCCCCCCCCCCGAGTGAGAGAAAAGGGGAGGTATGTTAATTAAGTTATAATATAATAATATTATATTATAAGACAATATAATATCTTATATTGGACAGACAAGTAAAGGTCTTCTTACAAGACTGAAGCAGCACCAATATTCTATTAGACGGGAAGATGAAAAGAGTGCCTTGTACTTATATGTAAGGAACAAAAATCATTTAATAAATTGGAGGGAAGCAAAAAGAATTAATTTTTGTACCTTATGAAAGGAGAAGAAATATTATTGAAAGTGCCTTCATAAAGAACTTCTATGGAAATTTAATAAACAATAGTCCTGGATTGTACAAACTGGATGAAATATTGACAAAAGAAATAAGTAAGAAAATTAAGACCCCCTTCAAGTTTAGGAACTTTAAATTTAGACAGGGATGCCAGCAATCCTGAAGACTTCAATCAACCAGGTTAACTTGCTAATATACTTGTTGTTTGGTTCATGTAGCTCTCTGATGATGTTTTGACGAAAGGCCTTAGAGCATTATATGTAATATTATTTGTTTTATTGTGGTGTTTAATTTCATATATTCTATCAAGAGTTATTGTTGATTATTAATCTTTCATATACTATATAATATATATATATATATATATATATATATATATATATATATATATATATATATGAGAAACATGTGGTATGATGAAATAAGATAAGGTCAATTGTATAGAGAGGAATAGAAGAGGATGTTAGTAATGACGTATTGATTGAGGAAACGGAAGGCTATTGGTTCTTGAAAGAGTCTAGCAGGACATATAGGGGATATTGAATCAGTGATGGTAGTGGGGAAGACGTAAAGCCGATTAGGGAGGGGGAAGAGTGACTTGTGGAGGGGGTGAACTTGTGTTTGTGTCAGACAGAGTGAACAGGAGTGTGGGTGTGAAAGACAGAACACGGGAGAGAGAGAGAGAGAGAGAGAGAGAGAGAGAGAGAGAGAGAGAGAGAGAGAGAGAGGAGAGAGAGAGAGAAGAGAGAGAGAGAGAGAGAGGGGGAAGCTGTATGTTTGTGTGTGTGTGTGTGTGTGTATGTGTGTGTGTGTGTGTATGTGTTTGTGTGTGTGTCAAACAGAGGGAACGAGAGTGAAGGTGTGAAAGATAGAACACCGGGGGGAGAGAGAGAGAGAGAGAGAGAGAGAGAGAGAGAGAGAGTAAGTTGTCTGTTTCTGTGAGTGTGTGTGTGTGTGTGTGTGTGTGTGTATAACCTTTTTAGATGTTAATATCACCATAGACAAAGGTAGTTTGGTCACCTCCATATACACAAAGCCAACCAATCCCCAACAATATCTCCATTTCAGCAGTTGTCACCCGCCACACATTATGAAGTCTATTCCACGTTCCCTTTCACATCGTATCCATAGAATTTGTAGCAATATTCAGGACAAACGACACCAGATTAGTCAACTGAAAAATAAATTTCTTGAACGTGGCTACCCCCAACATCTTCTTGACAAGCGTATCATCCCGGCTGGAATCATTCATACACCTCGAAATAATTGCATTTCCGATAATAATAGCCCCTTCCCCACCACTACATACTTTCCTACAATTAATAAGTTACGCTTAGTCATCAAGGAACTCTTCCCTCTCCTGTCATCCTCTCCGACCACTTCCAATATTTTCACCAAATCACCCCGGATTTCCTTCAGACGACCCCCCACTCTGGGCAATATCTTCTCCCATAGAAGTTTTAAACGCTCCAGGCCTGCACCTGACACTTTTGGCACAAAGCAATGTGGCAGAAGGAAATGCCTCACCTGTCCCATCATCAATCCTGACAGCCATTTCATTTCGACAGTGAACAACCATTCATACCCTCTCTCCTTTGCTAGTTCTTGCACTTCCAGCAATTGTGTTTATCGTCTGGACTGCACACAATGTGACTCATTCTACGTGGGCCTGACTTCCACGTCACTTAGCCTCCGTATGAATGGTCACAGGTCATCCGTTGGTCAACGCAAGCAGCTGCCTGTTGCCACCCACGCCAATCTCCATAACCTTCCCTTCAACGATTGCTTCAGGGTTAAAATATTAAGAAAACTCTCAAATGATGACACCCAGACCACTCTAAGGGCTTCTGAGGAAGCCTTCATTTGGTTATTGGGTGCAAGAAATTCCCCTGGTCTAAATTTAATCAGATGATTTTTTTATTTTATTTTTATTTTATTTATTTACTCATTTATTTATTTATTTATTTATTTTTTCTCGTTTAATTTTAGTTAGTTTTATGTTTTTTTCCTTTCCTTTCTCTTTTTTACTTTTCTCCTCCCTTTTACTTAAATATCACTTTTATAATTTTTTTAACTCACAGCCTACACTGGTTCACGTTGGTAAGGTGGCTGCACTGCATGTCATTGTATCGCGCCAGTTTACATCGGCCAGTGGACGCATTTACGTCTCCGTTCCTTCATTCTTTCTCCTTTTATTTTATTTTCTTTCTTTCTACTCTCCTGAAGACGGCAAGACGCCGAAATAATCGAGATTCGTGAGTGTTCGTCCTTTTTCTTGTGTTCTCTAGCTGTAACTTTAATTATATATATATATACATATATCCACTTAAAATTCGAAAAAACGATCCAAAACAAACGATCCAATATATATATATATATATATATATATATATATATATATATATAATATAAAGATTTCACATAAACACGTGAAACAACAACAAAAAACCCATAGATGGGTTTTTGACGCTGACGAACACCGCTTGTTACGGTTGAAAGTTCTTAATCTTGTTTTCCCATTTCTTATTGTGGTTTGATCATTGATATAAATATATATATATATAAAGACTTCACATAAACACGTGAAATAACAATTAATGATCAAACTACAATAAGAAATGGGAAAACAAGACTAAGATCTTTCAACCGTAACAAGCGGTCTTCCTTAGAGTCAAAAACCCAATTGACCAGTTAGTCAAATTTTGAGAATTGGTTGACATATTATATGAAGTGTAGGAAGTATATTGGAATATGTTGTACTAAAGAAATAAAAAAAAATGATTGCTTATATAGTTTAGAATAAAAAAAGTTTTTGAATAAAAAAAGAAAAAAAAATTATTTTAGCTGAGTAATGATGATTTGAAAACGAGGAATCACATTTTGACATGAGATTGCTAATAAATGAAATGGTAGCAGGTGGGGGGGGGATTTGGAATTAGATGCAGGGAACAACAAACGCGTTAAATGAATAATAGAGGACGAAACCCTACCAGAGAGAAGCTAATTAATTATCGATTATCATTCAAAACTGATAGAATTCGAGTCAAATTATAAAGTCATTATAATCGATTAAAGCTAATGAATTGAACATATTAAACGGTGAGATGACACTGTTCAATTTAAGTATCGAATTGCATATTTTTAACAAAAAAAGACAAACTCCGAGCGTTTTACTAATTGGATGTTATTTGAGAAACATGATTGGGGTGAAATTAATGAATGATGGAGCGAGGTATATTGAAGGTATGTATTGGATTACTTGTGATGGGAAATAGTTTAAAATCATCGGTGGGGGGGGGGGGGGGGTTTTGCGCTAATTTGAGAAAGTGCAAATAGTAAATAGAAAAAAATTTTTAATTAAAATACAACTACCAAAATATCTGTTATTTTATATTAAATTAACTTTTTAAGGTCGTAATGTTTTGTTGGGAGGAGGGGGTGGTACGTGCCAGGAGAGGGGGGCGGGCGTAATTTTAAGAAAGTACAAATAGTAAATAGCAAAAATTAAAATTATAAACAACTAACTAATATCTGTTATTTTATCCCAAAATGACTTTATAAGGTCGTAATGTTTTGTTGGGAGGAGGTGGTGGCACGTGCCGGGGGGGGGGGGGGGGGGGGGGGGCGCCCCCGCCGCCCGTAATTTTAAGAAAGTAAAAATAGTAAATAGCAAAAAAAAAATTGAAATTATAAACAGCTAACGAAATATTTGTTATTTTATCCCAAAATGACTTTATAAGGTCGTAATGTTTTGTTTGGGGGGGGGGGAGGGGGGCACGTGCCAGGGGGGCGGTTTTTTGTGGAAATAAAAATAGTAAATAAAAAAAAATTAAAATTATAACCAGCTAACAAAATAATTGTTATATTATACGGGGGGGGGGGGCGAATAATAAGAAATAGAAATACTAAATAGCAAAAATTAAAATTGTAAACAGTTAACAAAATATTTGTTATTTTATACCTATATGACTTTTTAAAGTCGTAATGTTTTTTTGGTGGGGGGGGGGGAGGCCTAATATTAAGAAAGTAGAAATAGTAAATAGTGAAAATTAAAATTGTAAACAGCTAACAAAATATTTGTTATTTTATACCAAAATGACTTTATAAGGTTGTAATGTTTTGTTGGGAGGAGGGGGTGGTGTACGTGGGTTCTTAATTTTAAGAAAGTAAAAATAGTAAATAGCAAAAATTAAAATTATAAACAACTAACAAATATAATACGTGCCAGGAAGGCAGTATTTTGAGAAATTAAAAATAGTAAATAGAAAATATTAAAATTCTAAACAGCTAACAAAATATTTGTTATTTTATACCAAAATGACTTTTTAAAGTCGTAATTTATTTGTGTGTGTGTGGGGGGGGGGGGGTGACACAACCTCGGGGGCGATTTTTTGCGAAAATAAAAATAGTAAGTAGAAAAAAAAATTAAAGTTATAACCAGCTAATAAAATATCTCTTATACTCGTATGATACCTTAATGACTTTTTAAGGTCGTAATTGTTTTATTTCTTCTGGGTGTAATACTGTTTTTTAAAACGAATTTATCGATTGTAATATTTGCGAATGAAATAAAAATATATGTTTAAATTTTTCAATAGTATTTTTTTTTAAAATGATAGAAACTTTATTATATTTGTTTGCATAGGTAGTTAATGTATTATTATTATTATTATTATTTGATGGTGACTATAACACTGCGTCTTAAAGCTAATAAAAACTAAAAAAAAAATAATAATAATAACTAATAATTTAACGTAAAATATAGTATATTCGAATGTTTTTCTTATCTCGACCCACATATATTTAACACTATTTTCTTTTTTATCGAGGTTTAGTCTAGCTTTAATAACGAAAAGTCGGCTTCAAGGTGTTGTATTACTGAAACTAGACCAAATTTCGATAACAAAGAAAAATAGTGTTAAATATAGCTGCTCCCAATTTGTTTTGTTTTTTGTATCTGTTTTATGTTATATGGAAAACAATTAGATTGGTATAATCTAATTGACCTAGTGATAATCAATTACATGAGACAGCTGATTACATCATTAGAATTAATGACTCTATTAATAATATCTTTGAATGATTCTGACAAATCAATCATAGAGTCTTGTTTCATTTCATGATTGGCGATTATATTTGCTCAATCATTGGATTTAAATTAGATCTAATGTTTCTTGTTTCATGATTGATGCTTTGTCATTATAGATAAATATAGATTTAAAGCGCTTGCTAGTTGTAGCAAATTACATTTTCATTATGATTGGAAATATGTAATGCCAATATTACTTTAAAAAAATC